>VTPC01006943.1:0-29134 GCA_011009095.1 Ignelater luminosus | reverse complement strand
GCATTGCTATAGTTATATCATTTTCTCCTTCAATTACTTGTCCACTTTTTGTTCTTAGTTTAAACCTTTCTTGGAAGTTTCGTCTCCATACTTTCACTATTTTGTCCAATATTCTATATTTGTTGACATTTATTTTCTTCTGATAATTGCTTGTGTTAAACTTATTTTCTTCATTAATTTTTTTTCCTTTTTTGCTTCTTTTATTATTTTTCCTTTGGCCTTCTATTTTCCTAGTTTCTAGAAACTTCTTCCGTGCTGGCTTCTTTTCTTTGATTTTGACCCGCACCCCTTCAGTTTACCACTTTCTATGTTTCTTTTGTCTTGCTTTTTTTATTTGCTTACTTCTGCTGCCTTCTTCTCTCTGAAAATTTTGTTATTCTTAAATACCGATATCTTTCTTTTGTAGTTCTATTTTTCTTAAATTTTCTTTATTCATCTTCTTTCAGTAATTTTTCTATGTCTTTCACTCTTTTTTGTATGTCTTTGTATGCAAGGCCTTATCATAGTAGTTTATGATTTGTGTCGAATTCAGCCTTTCTTAGTACTCATAAATTTCTTATTCTTCGAGTCTATGACGTTTGAGCGCGTGTTCGTTTGGACGTGCGTCGGCCGTTTGGACTCAAAGTATTTATTTCTATTGTCATTTATTCTGAGGTTAGCAAGATATATTCTATATTATCCTATTCTTCCATTCCAGTCACACGATTACTAAGTGTCCATTTCTTTCACGTATTTTATCCAACTTATTCCGTAGTTCATTATAAAACTTTTTGCATTTCCTGTTCTTGCATTCTTTTACTTAGAGTGCATGCTTACTGTCTATTTATTATTTCATCTTCCAAGTCTCCATCAATGGAGACTATTCCCGAGAGTTTATAACTTTCCAATCTGTTTTTTCTTCCATCTCTTTTCGTGTTATGAAACCTACCCCTTTTACTGTCTGTTTTCCTTTACTTACTCTTGAATATCTATTTTTATACTTTGTTTTTGTTTCTTCTTTCTCTTTATTGCACTTGGTTAGGAAATTCAAACCGCAATAGAACAACTTCGTGTGACCAAAGGTGAAAGTTTAGAGGTAAAGAGCTAAATTTCTTTTATTAATATCAGACAAATCTAAGAGAACTTTATAGTAAAAAACTGAATAGCGTCAAAATTGTTAATGGTTCTTACTTCTACAAATAACGCGACGCTACACTCCGTTTCAAAAGTCGTTGGGACACTCGGTATGAAAATCGACTGTATGTTGTACATAAACCAAAAATATCATTCTGTTTTATTTTCTTTTGGCATAATTGTAATGAGGATGTGAGGTTCATTTTAACTTCGCTATTCCTTTTTGATATTGTCTGTGAAGTGCGTTACATGTTAATATCTCTTATTGCATATGAAATAAAATTAATAAAACAAATTATTTCATGACTTTTGGCTAGCGCTATATTGGAGAGATTATTCTGAGGGTTACTTAAACTCATTTAAGATGATGACAGCAGATAGTTATCTATTAAGGTTATAAATAAACTCTATTGGGAAAACCTTGTTTTCTCATTTTATGGTTTTTATGAACTTTAGCCTCCTATCAACGGTCACACTAATATTTCGACAGAAGAATTTCTGCACAGATATATATAAAACTGGAACTTACAAGGGGATTTCGACTTCACTTTTATCATGCAACGATGATAAAAATAGTACTGACTAGTAAATCGTGCAATAAAAACATATTAAGATATATTTAAATCGTATTCAATCTACCACATTTTTTATTTCGTTAGGGAAACTGTATATTTTAAGTTTTTTTTTGAGAAAACAAATCCAGTAATATGTTGATAAATCCTTTCTCTTATGCAAATTCCATTTCCAGTAGAAAAAAAGAAGCGAAATAAAATGGTGTGAACGATACAAGATATTTGCAACTACTAGAACTTTTTTAACGCCTATTAAAACAGGAAATCTGACATTCTTTTTGACGGGTTAGTAAGTGGTGCAATCAAGCGAATACTATAAATTTGCCGGTTGAATTGATTGCTAAAAATAAACAACCACATCCTGGCTATTACTGAAAAGGATGATTTAGGGAAAAACAAATAACCCGTAAAAGGTAAATGTGAAGATGATTTAACATATTCTTTCTACTAGAGCTTTACAATTTTCTGTCTTCTTCGTATAATCACATGATAATTTTATGTAAAAAACCAAATGAGAATATAAAAAAAGAATTAATAATAACATTCGAATTTCCATAAACTCCTAAGAGGTCGATGATAACATCGGTCAGTGTAATGCCAAAACAAACGATCAAGCCAGGAAAAAAAAATAAAGTCTAAATAAAGACAGTGTCATTTGTCAAGTGGTAATTTGCATTCAATTAATAATCCAAAGCTACTTGCAAAGCCAGAAATCAAAACAAGTAAGTAGTTAAAATATTATCAGAAACATCTCCATTTATTAGATGAAGTAAAACCGTTGATCCTAACAAGCTTGTAATTTATTTGATAAATAATTTACATAATGACTACCACAATAAGTAGGCACCTCTTCGGCGAGTCGGCCCCGTTGCCAGCCTACACTGATTTATGTAAAGCTGTCTACAAATTAAATTTAATTGAATATTCCACATCCAACCTAATTGCGTCACAGTAGGACCCTGCGTTATCCTAATGCGCTGCTTAGGATAACAAGATAAACACAATAAATTACTGAGCGCAGAGCGTCAAAATATAATATAATATTAAGGGACGTCTATAATTGTTGTAATAATAAATGTCTATAAAACCGGTTTTAAGTATTTTATATAAAATTTAAATACGTAATTTGTATTCTGATTACATTCTCTAATACCGTAAATATTAAATTATGACACCATCAAACTCTTAAAAGTGTTGTTCTATGGCAGATATTATAAGTTGCACATGATAACGACTGGCAGCTCCCCATTTATTGGCTAAAATAACAGGAACGTCTCTGCAGGTGATCACAAATTACTGAAACTCGAGAATTTTATTTAGTTTTTAATTAACATTCACATAACATTATTCATTAAAATATTTCAGCCTGTTTTAACTGTTAATTTGGATATAACTGGACACTTCTCGATTGACCATCATGAGCAAGAAAAAATTCTTAGAATGTTAAAAGTTTCGTCCGTACAAAAAATGACTTACAGTTTCAGTGAGTGATAACTGCCAAGGAAAAATATGTGCATAATTACAGCAAAATAACGTTAATTAATGAAAACACATGTAATTCTAGTAAATGACAGTAATTTTCATAAATATTTACATAGTAGTTATATACTTTAATGAGACTATTTAAAATCTTAAAATTAGTTGTAATTGCCTTTAAGAATATATTATGTTATTTATAAAATATTAATTATATTTCTCTAAATTCATCTTAAGCATCTGTAAAAAATTTTGCATTGCATCTAAATCGGGGGTCCCCAAACTGCAGGCCTAAGATACTATCTCTGTCGTAAATTACAATTCAGTAGTTTCTATTTCATTTCGATAACATATAACCAAAATCACTGTCTACAGACATATCACCATGAATGGCTATCCACAACACTACTTCTCGCAGTTTTGATTGAAGCAAGTTCAAGAGCAAAATGAGTATTTATGAAGCTTAGGACTTAGGAGAGAAAAGAAAATAAGTCTTGTTACTTGCTTATATTGATGAATAACTGATTTTGATTTTCTTTTCTTAAATAATTAATCCAGATCTCCATTTCAAAGAATAGACAATATTGTATGTAGTCAGAACTGTGACCAGTACTCAGTAAAAGTACTGGGAGTAACCAGTATCCAGTATCAAACCATGAATCTTTTACTTGCAGTACTAAGTACCAGTACTTTTCAATAGTACTTGGAATATTCAGTAAAGTACTGGAATTCAAAACTTTGCAGTATCAGTATTAAGTAAATACTCTTTAGATATTCCCAGTACTTCTGAGTACTTAAGATTACTTTTAAGTACTGGCAGTAGTTTCAAGTACTGCAAGTACTTTCTTAAAAGGCAGGGTACCAGTATTAAGTAAATACTCCTTGAATAATTTCCAGTATTGCAGTACTACAAAGTAAGCATCTTACTATTTGATTTTATATGAGAATGTTACCGAATAGAATCTTCAGACTTTCTTTTTACTTTGTGAGTGACAATCAAGGTACATATTGATGAAGCTTGCTCTGTAAATGTGTCTTTATTAGTCAATTTACTAAAAAAGAATTTTAACATAATAATGATATTAAACAGAAACTTATAAAATAAATTGTTTTAATTATGCTTTATATAATTTGTCATATTTTCTGTTTTTTCAAATTATCAATAATAATTATCGATATATAAAACTACAAAAGATATATGTACATATATTTTAATAACAATTTGTACCACAATTTAAGTTTCCAAAAACAAACTAAATTAGGAAATAAAACTATTAAATATATACAAAAAGGCTAGGCTAACTGCCGGCGTAAAAAATTCATTGTCGTCTTTAAAATCAAAAAACGTATCTTCAGCATTTTCACTGACAACCAGCTCAGAATCTCCTAACTCTTTAAAGTCCAAAGCGGCATCGAGTACCCAAGACTGAATATCTTTTGCAGATATTTGAACGTCCGTATCTCTAAAGACGTTATACCACCTCATCTTAAATCTGGGGTTTGTCACTGCAGCTATAACAGCTCTCTTAGATTGCAACTTAAAGATTTCATTGAATCGTCTTTGTATGGATTCTAAGACGTAACCTAGAGGCTTACACAATTGTTTAATGTCTCTCGTCAGTTTTATTTTTTCAAGTTTTGTATGCATAGATACAATGCTTGGAAGAAGGTACCCATAATAAGTATTTTCATCACCTTGGAGAAAATCAAGGGTTTCCAGTAGAGAGATTATTTTATACAAAGTTCCCATTGAAAATTATTTACAGGCTATTCATTACCACTGTGACTGGCCTTTGCAAAATCAATTACAATTCCTTTGTAATCATCTCAATTGTTAGAAAAATTTTCAAGATTAAACATCTTTTATAATTAGAGATTGGATTTTGAAGTAAAAAAGGTAAAAAAAGACCAGTGAAAGATCTAAGAAGAACAGAAACAAAAAAGAGCACTAAGAAATTAAAAAATGAGCTAGAAGCGCTTTAAGAAAATATAATAGAAATATAATAGAAAAAAATGTATAAAGGAAGAAATAACATGCCAAAAATAAGTTATAGTATTAACAAGAACAACAAAACTCAGTATTAAGGTTTTACTGATTAAGATTCTTTGTTTTATAAAAGCACCATAAATTTTTCACTTGTAATCCTAATATTCCATCTTTTTGAATAGCCTGCCTGACAATAGCTTAATCTTCTTATCTTAGAACTTTTAACCATCAATGTGCATCATCCCCTTTATACGAATCTTCCATAAATTTTGTGCCATCAAGAGCTTATAAAATCTATGTGCATTGGTTCTTGTAACCCATTTGCACTTACAGCTCGACAAAGCATTTGGAGTTTTAAATTAAAATTCTAAGGACGGCATAGAATAGAAGTAAACTGTAAATGAACCTGTTGAAGACATTGAAAATTTCTAGGTTTACTTAAATGTGTTTGTAAAGTCTAATTTAAGAAAAACAAAGAATAAAATGCTATTAAATTAAACATTTTAGGTAGAAACTTTTAACTTTCCTGTTTGTAGTACCGCGAGAGCAACAAAAACACAAGTCAAAGGTACCCTTGGGATTTTAAAGTTTTTTCTTAGATTAATCCTAAATTTGAAATGTGAAATGTCTGTTTTTTGTTTTACTTTTTAATTATGTATGTATATGAAACTATCAAAGACAGCAAATTCAGAATTCATGGGTATTATTTGTTTTCTTAAAAAGCATACTGACATTTTAAATTTTACATTTTATGGAATAACTTAAAAAATAATTGGGAAGATATAAGAAACAAACAAAAAAGATTATCAAAATAAGGCAAAAATTGTAGGAGCAAAAAGGGCGAAAAATAGTAACACCTGGATTATTTCTATATAAAAAAGTAATACTAGAAGTGCTTTAGTAAACTACTTAGAGTATTTATAATTTTACAGTACTTTTCACTAGTGGGAGTACTTAGACACAATACTGGGAGTAGTTTATATTTTTACAGTACTTCTACTGGAAGTGCTTCAGTAAACTACTTGGAGTGTTTATAATTTTACAGTACTTTTCACTACTGGGAGTGCTTGGACACAATACTGGAAGTAGTTTATATTTTTACAGTACTATTTTAAGTAACAAGTAGTACTTGTTAAAAATTCTAAAAGAAAAGTACCAGTACCAGTACTTTGTAGATAGAATACTGGAAATTCCAGTACCAGTACAGCAATATTAAAAGTACTGAAAGTAAACTACTTAAAGTACTTATACTACTGATTACTGTTCGACCTGCATAACACTTTCGACGTTCTTAAGCGGTTTTGTTAGCGAAAGATCTAGGAATCCAAATCCAAATAAATTAATCTTAATTCTTGTATATCAAAAATGTGTAGCACTTAGGATTAACTATGCTATGAGTTTGAAAAAATCGATTTTCCATTATATATGATAAGTGTTCCCTGTTTTGTTTCACACTAATCAATTTTAAGCTTTACTGTACTATACTCCATCTTAGAATTCTAGTAAAGGATTAAGGTAATATCACTTCCAGTTCAACTGGAAATCTTAAATTTCTTTGTTTTCAATTTGGGCACCGACTACTGCAATTGGGTGAATACCATACCCAAAACATTTTTTCCCGATTCCCGACTTAAACTCATGTGTGTCGGTCCGGTATGGCTTCGCTGTGCACGTGGCATTCATACTAACCAAAGTGTATTAGTGGTAAATGTCATTACTGCTATACTATCCGGGCCGATTATCGACTTTTCATTTAAAATATAATACATCATATACAGGGTATTTTCTACTCTGTGTGCCTCATTAACACGTTATTCTCGTTACTTGTGCAAGAATACCCTTGTTATCGGTCACGAGAAGAACAAAACCAGTAAAGATACCGGTTGTGCACTTAATTCTGATTTCACACTTGAAAGGAATAAATTATTTGTATGGATGGATCGCGCTTGACATCATCATCATCATTATTATCTATACGAGGGCCAGTCGATATATTTTTCATTTCACAACAGATAAATTAATACTGTGGGAACTATTGGATTTAAATGCCTATAATTCTGAATAAGTATATTGCTATAATCAGCAACAGACGGGAAATAAACAAATGCTAAAATATACCGCGCATGTTTCATTTAAAATATGGAATAAAATTGCGTTTCGATTACCCTATACGTACCAGCGGTTCCCAACCTTTTTCTCCTTGCGAATCCCTTCTAAAAACCGGAATACATTGGCGAACCCCCTTTTTTAGTCATTAGTAATACTAAATAAAATAGTAAAATTGGGTTGTTATTAAAATTTACTTTCCAAATTGAATAACAGTAATTTATTTTATTATATTTCTTTATTTTTATTTAGAGGTTATGTTGATAATCTGGAAATTGCGGAAGAAAGATAAAAAATAAAATACGACAGAGAAAATATGTACCAGTCCGAGGGACCAGCTCGCAAAGTCTCATACCGGAAAAGTCTCGGTTCGCTCGATTCGCCGACATAAAAGTTACCAGATCGTATGAGAATATACTCGCATCGTCAGCGGCGTAGCGTCTCGTCGCGTTACAGATTATTGCTTGTTGCGATGTTTAGGATTTAAAATTCCGCCATTCGCGTTCGCGAACCACCGCTTGGGAAACACTGTCCTATACAAAAAAAGAAGATGAAGTTAAAATTTCGACAATCATTTTTAAGGACTAGACTTTGTACATTCAGAAATAATTCTAGAATTTTAATAGTTACATTTTTTTGATATTTCTACAAATAACGATTACAGGTCGTTGGTATTATTGTAAAAATCAAGGTATCTTAATAAGCTTGTTATGTATTCAACATTTATAAATCAAAGAATTAAAGAGAAAATACACGATAAATTACGTAAAGTGACCTAAAGCCACTGTTACTAGAAAGAAACGAAGGAAACATAGAGTGTAAGTCAAGAAAAGGATCACAAATGGGCAACTTCTTTATTATTATTATTATTATTAGAATATCTGTTCTTGCTTAAGAATGCATTGTAAGTACGGCAAACCCTATATTAGTAAAAAGCAGATTCCATGAGAAATCCAGGTACCTAAGCATATCAATAGCACCAGGAAAAATGCTACCTTATGGTAACAACGGAGTTATAAAAGAATTAGAATTGAGTAGAATACCCTGTATAATTTGTACTGCTAAATCATTTATATACAGATTATTTTAAATGATTCCTAAGGTAACACAATATTAAGTTAAAAATTGCTTCATATTGGTTTTTGATTAGGTCATAGAACGATTAGATGCAGTATTAGAACAAAATAGATATTTATGTCACAAGTGCATAATGTAGGACTTATTGGACGAGCCCACGGTTTATGGTGAGCGAGGTCATAATCAAAGGCGAGTTAATCAAGTCATATTATGTACCAGTAACATTCATTATTTTATGTTCTACTGTTTTGAATAACAAAAATAATAATCATGAAAAATTTAAAAATTAACTTTTCCATTTTGACATTTATGAAAGTATACAGTATCAAAACGTTCTTTGACTGGTATTTACAAAAAAACAAAGTATCACAAACTTCTCATTTTGTACGGCGTTTTGTATGTGATGTTATAATTTAATCACTAAAATAAATGCGGTTGATGGAAATTTACTATAAAAATTATTAGATTTATTAATTTACAAAAAGGTTCTAATTATACAGGGTGTTCCTTAATGTTATGTACTTATTTTAATAGGTGATTCTTGGGCCAATTCTAAGTCGAAAAGTTCGTATAAGTTTGTCCTAAAATGCTTGGCTTTCGATATACAAGGTGTTGAAATTTTTGTTTTTTCGGTTTTTACCAAAAATTCCAAAATCCGTTTGAGATATTACACTAAATTTTAATATAGATTGTTATGGTATAAAAACACACTTCCTGACCTAAAACAGTTTATTTTATTTAACCAATGACGTTCCGATATAATTTTAACGAAAAAATTGTAACGCCACTGATTTTTTCGAAAGTGTTATTTTATTATTAACTACCATTCAATTATAAACAAAAAAGGCCTCTATTTTTTTCGTATAGCTTACCATTTTAAAGAAAATGATAAAATATTACCGAGATTACTCATTACATAGATATCTGCAACTTGTTCCTAAGCGAAAACCGTTTACATAAAATTAAGTTAGCTTTGTCCGTTGCTAAGGAAACATTTTGTGTAATATCTCAAACGATTTTCAAAATTTTTGGTAAAAACCGAAAAAAATAAAAACTTCAACATCCTGTATAACAAACAATACTGAAGTTGTAAGTAAAATACACTAAATTCAAAGAAAAACAAAGAAATTTTCAAATTTCTCAGTTTAATTGCATAAGACACAATTCATATTAAAGAAGAAGCAGATATCAGTACATTTTTCAGTATTTATTCTATTTTTCAAAAGAAAAAAAAACCGAAGACGCTTTCAGTAAAGAGAATGTCAATTTCCTGACAAAAGTTAAAAATTAGAGTATTTGTTAAACATGGTATGTTTTAGTTATTCTTCTTTAAAGAAAGAATTATAATTATATTTTTTAGGTTGTTCTTATATTTCGGGTTGCAGGAGCATGTGCACCAACATTAACGTATTTGTTAACAAGGTATACTGAAAATAGTGGAAAGTATTTATTGGTAAAAATTGAAGATAGAAAACCCAAGTCTTTTGTTATAGTACTGGGAGATGTTGAAAACATAAATTTTCCGTCATAAAATATAAAAATTACGTTAAATGTATAAGTTTATGTTTGTTTTCTTGGAAAATTCCTATTTTTTATATTTTTCATTAAATGAGAAATGACAAGGTTGCTTTGTTTTCGTGCATTAGGTATCTGACATTGACAGTAGAGTCCAATTTACTTTATATTTTTTATAAACTAGTACAGTAAAGTATAGCTCTCTGGACTGAAAACACCGTTATAAACTAAGTACTTATGATACAGCAGCACATAAACAAAATTTAAATTCGTATTATAAATATACAACCGAATTATTTAAAATACGATACTTGGGGAAATACCTAAAAGAAACACTCAATTTACAACGGGTACGGCAAAATTAGCCGAGCGTGCCTGGAACGTGATTGATGCTTTCACAACTTCAATAACTGTCTCTTTTCGCTGATAAAGATTGTATATTTGCTATAATATTTGTAAAACAAATGGTAATGATACAACTATTAACTGTCGACTTTAATGCGAAGATATCGAGAAAACCAGTAATTACACAAATAAGGTTATTAATCGGATCGCTTATTAATTCAATTATAAATAGATTTATTAATAATTCCCTTGAGGGATTATCAACTTATAATAAAAACTTGTACTTGGAATTGAAAAATCCTAAAAGAATGATATAAACTGGGTTTTGAATAAAAATTATTGTTCTCAAGATTTATTAGTCTATCGTCTTTCATGCGATTAAGCACATTTGGTGTCAAATTAGTTAAGGTAGTCTTTATACCATATATTGCATAATTAATGAATAACAAACCATAATTAGTAAAGACTAAAGACTTATGTTTTAAAAAAATAACGTTACTGTTTACACTAATTAGTTTAGTGACAGGATTATCTAATATTGATCTTGTTGAATAGAAGAGTTCCGTGAGGCATGCCTTATTAGTTTTAATAATAAAAAGAAACAAGAAACCTGTGCAAATCCTGACATCCGTCAAAACTTACAATTTAATTTTTTATGAAAAACACAACACAAACATATTTGTAATAATCTCTTTAACATTACTACGTAAGAGATTTTCAAAACCGTTTCCATTTACAAGGAACAGTAACATAACAGTAAATGTAAATTCCCATCAGGGAAGTGCATGTTATTAAGGATTTAGAGAAAAGCCCGCGGGATATATCTCTCTACGGTTTAGGATGCAATTTAATTTATTGCCAAATAAGCTTACAAAATGCACTCAGTATATTTCACTGATCCCAGCTCTCTGAATTAAAGTTTTATTTATTGTTTTAAAGCTAATAGGTTATCGACGTTCGAGATGCCTGATCGTAATTATCTTTCAAATAATTGCATCTTAAGCTTTTATAAAATCATTAGAACAGTATACGAGCTCACCTTGAACTTTCCTGATCGATAAAAAAGGCTTAATGCACAATGGCAACTTATTTTTTTCCATTTTCACAAACTAAAGACATGAATGTTCACTAATGAATGATTCTAAAGATTTTTATTAGATTAGCAAAAATCGCCACTTCATAAATCTTCGACGTCAGAAATGCTTAACGATTCTTTTATTTCTTTCCTGATAGTAAAACTTCCTGTTTATGAGTCCAACATAAATTAGATTATCCGGAGGATATTTACGGAATATCAAGAAGCGTTAGTTTCTATACATGAGAAGATTTTCATGATTAGGGAAGTGTCGATGACGGTTTTATAACTCTTCGTGATTTATATTAACAAAAAATCAATATTATAGGTCTGTGAGAATGCAATTTTGAATACTGGTTTCAATCTTAATTATAACGACACAAATGGCGAGTTTTGATCTCGAATTAACATAATTTATGAGCAGCAGCATTATCAAATTAATAAGCAAAAACTTGCGATTTTGTATCATCTTTGGTATTATCTAAATAAATGACAAAAAATGATTTAATATGATTTTTATTATTATCGCCAAAAAACTGCCGAAACAAAAACGGATTGTATGCTCTTTTAAATCGGTCAGAGATACAATGTCGTATTAACAAAAATAGAGCAAGATTATGATTTGCATTTTTAGAAAAATAAAATTCTTAAGATTAAAGGCCAAAGTTTAGTTTTATAAAAGTAAAGATTAGAAACATTTATTGTTTACCGTTTTCCTTAAAATGACATTAAGAATTCTTTCTATCAACGAACTCCGAAGGAGTCGTTACTGAATTTGCGAAGTGTGTCCGTCTGTATGTTTGTCCGCATTTTTTGTCAAATTTTGAAATTTTGACTTCAGATTTGAATTCTACATCAAAAACTAAAGACGACATGGTATCTTCGTTTTTTGATAACTCTTTGGGAACATGGTCAAAATGGCGGCCGAAAATTGGAAAATTTTCAAAAATTCTTTTTTACTTTAGAATCGTATTCTACATCAAAAAATATGAAAAACGTGTACTTTTAGTTTTTTGATATCACCTCGGGAACATGGTCAAAATGGCTGCCGAAGTCTGAAAAAAGTAACAAAACGGAGTTCGTTGTAGTTATGCTTTGCATTCCCAGATGTATTAATCTACGGTCAATACAAAGAGCATTTTTTAAGCTTTCGAATAATGCCAAATCTTCTTCACTTTCCTTTGGTAAATGCTAAAGGAAAATGCAAGAGATCTGGTACTAATTTCTAAGTTGAGGCAAAACTTTACAATTCAATTGAAAATGGTAACCAATTTGTGTTCGACTCTCGATCAAGCAACAAGAAACAAGAACTTTAATTTGGAAAAATCCAGTTATTAAAAAAAATTGATTTTTGTACGACTGAAACTGAATATCTCGTTAATTAAAGTTTTTGGATATACAGAACTGCGCTTTTCTATTGTCTCCATAGTGCAGTGTAAATCTATAAATCATAAGAAAACATCAAGTGCATAAAATGTGAACACGTTTGAATTCAGAATTTGTGTAGATATCAAATATGCAAAAACAGGGTACATCAGAAAGTGATGGTGACTGCAAAGAGCACTCCAAATATCACATAATATGAGGAATCTACAAAAACAGTCCAAATATGACAGGAATATTACACGGTTTTTTATACCAGGCGTCGCATTTGGAGAAATCTTTCATTCGGTATCAAAATTTCAGCAAAAACATAGTTAGGTACTCTCGACTATACTCTTTGAACCTAGATCAACAATGCAATTTCCATGGCAACGAATACACCCCTTCCCGTTTTTCGACATCTTTTAATCAAGAGAGATTAAATAACACTTTTTGCTCCTGTAAAGTTGCACTTTACAGCTTATTGTCAATGTCAAAAGTTGACAATTATAAACATTTGCAAGAAATTTGAGGTATCGATGTTATAAAGCCCTATCGAGGTTACAATGAATTTATGATACGCATTTATGATCTTGGTCAACTTCATTTTCAACGAACTCCGAAGGAGTCGTTACTGAATTTGCGAAGTCTGTCTGTCTGTATGTCAGCGTTTTTTTGTCAAATTCTGAAATTTTGACTTCAGATTTGGATTCTACATCAAGAACTAAAGACGACGTGGTATCTTCGTTTTTTGATAACTCTTCGGGAACATGGTCAAAATGGCTGCCGAAGTCTGAAAAAAGTAACAAAACGGAGTTCGTTGTAGTTATGCTTTGCATTCCCAGATGTATTAATCTACGGTCAATGGTGTTTTTTTTTTTTTGTTTTAATACGGTCGTGCAAACAATACTGTATATAACTAGAATGTAAAATATTTTTTTTAATTCGTTGGCGCTCGTACCATAAACTTCTTACTCGTTCAAAAAGCTTTACTTTACTTAAAACTTACTATGAAAATGGGTCTTCAATTGTCAAACACGAAGAAAGTTACGTGATGTTTTTGGTCATAATAATGTGCCTAAGACAACAGGCGATCGTTATCGTGCTATGCTGAATAATTTTCAGCGAGAGTAGCAATTACTCGTTTGAGATTAGAAAATATATGGTAGTCGATTGGTCCTCTCGTTTACCCGATTTAATGTCACCAGATTTCCTTTTCTTTGAGGCCTTTTAAAGGGTAAAAACTGTATGCTAACAAATTATGAACAATTGGTCAGCTTAAAACCAACATTCGTGAAGAAATTGCACAAATTCAGAAATTTGTAACAAAATGATAAAAAATGTGATTAAACAAGCACGCAATTGTAGGCAAGGCGGAGAAGGTCATTTGACAAATGTTATTTTCCATACTTAATGTTAAATTTCAATTAAAAAGTTAGTTTAAAAAACAGTTATTTTAAGTGTTTTATTTTACAGTCACTAAGCTTCTACATTTGCCACATCCAGTATTATACTGACATCGGAGGCATTAGAAATAATCAAACAGGCAATAGGGTATGTGATTTACCTAAAACATCGTGTCAGTTTCATTTTTCGAGCTGTAACGATTCTAGATCTATTTTGATCTACAAACAAACCAAGCACACGCGGTCTGAAACGTTTTAGAAGAAGTATTCAAGGCTTCTAAACAGTCTGAAACAGTCAGAAGGTCTAGTTTCAAATTTTTTTCAAACTTTTCCCAATCCAGTATCTGTATCTATAACTAGTTACATTTTCTTCTGTATATGACAAATAAATAAAAATAAAATACACATCAATTACAATTTTATTTTGCGATTTCACGGAATAGCATGAAAAAGAGATTTGTAGAATTTGTAAGTAGGTTTTTAGCCCATAGGTATAGCGTCAACAATGCAATAAAATAATGTAAATGACAATAATGTACCGTAATGGTATCTAGATACGAGTTCCATTGACAATGAGTATCTGTATGTAGATATTTTTAAAGATGTATCTGTTACAGCACAGAGACCTAGATAATAAAGTTTCCGAGATAGAAAGTGGCGAAGTTTCATTTAAAACTTCTACTTTTCTTAATATTGTGGGCAACAATGAGGAATATTAAAATGAAGTTTTTTACATACCGCGTGAACTTCGTGATGAATATTGCCATTATGGGTGAAGATGTGGTTGGTGCAAAACAAGTTTTTAAAAAAATTGTGTTACGTCATTCACTGGAAAAGATCTACGTGGATACCTTAGGAACAAAAATGTTTTTAAGTTTTTCTCCCCAGATGTACCGTTTACCAGTAAAATATCAAAACTTAATCTATGGCTTTCTTGTTTTTCTAATATTTTGAAAATAAAGTGCAATATTAAAATTAAATTTCTTTACATGGTGCTTACTTTAAGACATCTATTGTTATGCGAATTTCAATTGTCGATACGTTCGATGCATGGTATATGCCACTGGAGACAAACATAATTATGGTTTTGAAACACAAACAATTTAATGACAAAAATTAGTTTTAAATAGTGTGCTGTCTTTCAGTAAAATTTCTCCGAGGCCATGTCAGCAAGAAAGTTTAAATGAAGGTTCGACATTTACATGAACAAGCCAGTTTTGTACAAAAAATTCCTTTGCATAGAAACAGAAGCTTAACGCAGAAAACGAATGAACATCGGTTCCATTCAGAAATGCTCAGCGGTTAAGATTCTAACTAAGTTGTAAAAAAGTTGTTTATTTGGTGTTTAGATTATTATAGACTGAGTTTGTCAGCGCTGTCAAAGATAGTGGTGACGGTAGTTTTCTAACCTCAAATTTAGCTGAACCTTTAATGAAAAAAAATAAGTGCAATGTCCGCGTAATATTCTGACAGCTGCAGCAAAAGAGTCGGTTGCAGACTTTGTGCTCTACGGGAACATAACTGTAATAAAGATTCCATTGAATGAAGCGGTCGAGTGTTCCTAATGCATTCGTTGTTTTAGTACATAGTTTTTGCACACAGACGCTATTTTGGTTTCCTTTTTAAATGGTAAAATACCATTCACCATACATTTTTAGAAAGAATTAGAAAACACCGTCAGCATTAGTTGATCATTAAATCTTTCTGTTTCATGATTTAGCTTTTCTGACTTTTTTTGGCGCAGGCAATGAAAATCAAGTTTACGTCCCTTCTGATAATGAAACTGACGCGAAATAGTTATTTGTGTTACACAGGAAGAAAGTGATACTTTTTTCCCTCGTGTGCCATAAAGCATACGAGAGAAGAAGACTCTTTCTTCCAGAGTGTCACATATGATTTTTTCATCGATCGTAAAAAACTTACCAAAAATCTACATAAAGGTTATTTTAAATTAAGAATTTACTTTTGCAAGTAATTGTGAAATAGCTTTGGTGTCCATGATATCTAAAATGTATCAAAGAAAAGAACCAAATAAAAATTCCTCCCAAAAGGAAGGAAAAATGACTTGCCTCCTTCAGGAAGACAAAATTACTTTGTCTCCAGTTCAGATACAATCGTCAACTTTCGAACACAAAATGAGGACCGAAAAGTCTACTTTCTGATAAGGTCCACAAAAAAGTAAATTATTTAAGGTAAAAAAATTGCATGGCCATTGGCCAACTAGCGTTTACAATGTTTGCTAATTTTTTGATATTCTGCCTTTACGTTACAAAGTTTACAACATTGCAAAGAAGGAAAAAATAAGTTTTATAAAAATGTATGGTAAGTGCTATGGTACCGTTTAAGAAAAATCAAGATGGAGACCGTCAGCAAAATCTATACAGTAAAGAAGTCTCAGATTCATTCGTAATAAGAAATATAACGATTTATATTGGAACAGAAGTTCAGAAATATCTTAAACCAATTTAGGAATTCACTAACAACATTGCATATTAGTTATATGCTAAACTGACAAGTTTAAAACGTATAAATGTAATTCAATATAAAGCATAAACATCTAGAATGAATTACTCGAAGGCGTGCTCAAACTTAACAAAGTAAGAGCTAATAGGTTAGTTGTTCTTTTATACGATGTACATTGGAATGTAATATGAACAGTAGAAAATTAAGGCTAGCGTGGTTGAACCAAATAACCTTTCTTGAAAATTATTTCTATATATCACATTCTACTAAACAACTGAAAGTTCATTTCTTTAACAAGAACGTTAATTAACTGTTCAAAACATATAACAAATATTTGTTTGACCCTGCTCTCATTTATTAAAAAGAACCCATTAATGAATTCTTTGGGAAACATCTCATAATTAGTATTTGGCAGCTTTCCTTTGAAATAGCTAATAAAAATTATTTTTAAAAAGTTATTGGGTAGTTGTTTCTTTTCAACAGAAAATCAGAAAGAGAACATACTAATTAGTGAAAAATTCCTTAAAAATAGATTTATATTTATAAATATTTTTTTTATGAGCTTACGAATTATCTTAATATCAATCTAAAAACTCAATTACTATTCCATGAAATTAAAAAACAGTAAACATTTAAGACAACATAATAATAGTGATTAAAGAATTATTAATTATCTTCATTATTTCATAGTTAGGCATACTCAGACAATTGGCACATTTTATAAGTAACGCGATAGAGCAGATTTTATTTACTTCGTATTCGAAACTTTCCAAAAATATAAAATTCTGATGCCACACGTTTGAGGTGTAAAATAAAACATTCAATAAAGATGCATCATGTCAAAGATCCATTTCCTATTTCTACCGGCCAACAATCTAACAAGACCTGACGTCAGAAAACGGCGACCTACGAAAGAATTCAGAAAATTTAATACATTCACTACGTCTAACATCCAACAGACCGATATACCTACAGGTTAAGACAGTGCTATAAAACGGTACCTATCGCTACAGAAATGAACAAAAAACGTGAAATTGGAAACCGCATAAAGAAGAGATCAGGTCTTTCTTTTACTTTATGAATGCGACTGTGAAATATACAATGACCGCGGAATGCGAACAATGATCTTTTCTGCATTCCTTTTGTTAAAGGCACAACCGGCAACTGTTAACCTTTTCTTTCCTTCCTGCATTTTACATTAATCTACATATAATTTCCATACCTGACCTTCACGGAATTGATCGTTTCGTAATATACATATACGCAAAATACCTACTTTAATATGCTTTAATTAGTGTAATTAGATAATTAGCGATGCTTTTATTACCAGAGAACAGGTACTTAATGATTTATTGTAGGGAGTTATACAATGCGTGCACTAATACCACAATGAAATTAGCTGTTGTGTCGTTCTACACGTATGTAAAATATTTTAATTTCAAGGTAATTTGAAATTTCATCAACCTCAAATAAAATTATTCAAGCTGTAAATCGTTTATACGCAACATAAACCCCCTGACACCACAACACACGAACGAACGTCCAATTTCACGCATCGGTTTATATATTCAGTTTAATGCACTATTTGCATTAACAGAGTTCATAAACGAAATTACCGGATGGATGCTGATGGTACCGTAAGGTTGGCACAACTGAATGGTGCACCGGGTGCTCCTAACAGTTCGAGCTTAGCAGGAGGAGCACCGTCGAGTAGAGGAGCAACCACCTCTTTGTCATATCTCACCATCCTCTCGACTTCGTTAACTTTCGTTTACAAGAAATATTTATGCTTTACTTCTTAAGGAATGTTTTAGTGTCTCTTTGGAAAACCAGAAATAGTCGTTTAAAACTGGCTGGCTTGTTTCGTTCGAACCATTCACGACGATATAAAACAAATGATTTGAGAATATTTTGCATAAATTTGCAAAAACGATGAATGAGAAAATGTCCTGAACCTCTTAAGAAGCTTAAGGGGAATTTAAGATGAATTTCTTCGTACTAATACCAGTCAGAATTTGTTTTATTTAAAAAGGCCAAATAATTCATTTGTACACAATAAAATATTCTGAATCTTAAAGATATTTACCTTGGCTCCAAAATGTAAAGACAATATGAACAAGAAGTTAGTAATAAAATCTGAATTTTAGAGATTTACTGAGTAAGATATGAAAATTTAATTAAAGTCGGATAAAGAGCAATAAATAACTAGAAGGATAACAGAAGGAACGAGCAAACAGAGATGGGCATGCATTCATATTTCTTCATTAATTGTATTCCATTGTTAGGTTAAGTAATTAATAACGATCCTAGAAATAACCGTCGTTATAAGAATTGAGTTAATACAGATATTTTTAAACGGCTGTTTCTAAAATTCATACAGAAAGCAAAAATTTTCTATATTTCCTTTAAAATTTAAAAAAATGATGGATCTGCATTGCATGACAAACTAAAACAACAAAGTCTCATAATATTTATTATCTTTTTCTGTCCATGTATCAAATTAGAACCATACTTTTGATCCATTCTACTATACCAACATAATAATAATCCACAGCACGTGTGTCTAAATGAAATTTATTGTGTTTTAGTTCAATACAATTTTCAAAGACACTACATTAAATAATTTTTGTAATTGATCACCCAATTTAAAATGAAATAGTGTTAAAATACAGTTTAAGATATGCAATTAAATAACAAGGCAAGACATCTTTCATAAGATAATGGCATCTTTCCAAAAACGTGAATCCACTTTATTTGTGTTGCACAATAAATAATATTCAGGAAAAACACTTATAGTAGGCACTAACTAATAGAATTATTTACTTTTATTCGCCTTTATCATAACAATAAATTTCAAATTTTTGAAATTATTATTTGCTGATGCAACTACAACTTTTAGACATCCCTTTCTGCTTCACCATGGTGTTTGATTAAAAAGTTTTGCTGCATTAAGGCTGGCGTTTTAACCTTGAATCTAGCGTGATTTAAGCCCATAGATTTGATCCTTAAGGAAGTGCTGCCACTTATAAGTGAAAAGATGAATGTATGAAGAGGCAATATCTGCGATCTATAAATCAGGAGATGAATATATGAAGGTCGGTGTTGGGTAAAGGTTCCGAAGCGATCGACAGCAAATTTCAGTTTCCGTAAACGTAAACTTTTAAAAGCGCTTTCTTCGGTCACAGCAGCGCATAATCATGATTACTGTTCCTGGATATGAGCATTGATCACTACCGCTTTACAAGTTCTTTAATTCCTGTCAAACTAATGCTGCGCCTGCTTGTATACAAGTGCCACACTAAATTTATGACAAAGTTGGCATACGGTAACATTTCATGTTGATTTAATGAATATACACAATACTGTAATCTAACTGTGATATGAAACAATCAAATTCTTCAGTTCTTCAGGTTATAACCAAGAAAGTTCCTTGAAAATTGTTACAAGAACGTATGCAGTTTAATTCATAATTTTAGTTTTTATAGATTGTACATTTAATAAAAATAGTGTTATGCACAGCACTGTTTACAGTAGAAGAAAGTGATCTTTCGGAATCTTTTTCTGCAGTAAACATAAGCATGCTCGACTTAAATCCTGCCAAGAAGCCTAACAACATGTTTTTTGAATCTAACTATATCTCAATCACTTTGATTACCTCTAAATTAAGAAAATAAGGCTTATAAATGTTTTACCATTATGTTTCGATATTACCCTTAAATTCGGCTCAGTTCCCGTTATTAAAATAACTAAAAAATTAATTTTAAACCCTCAATTAGTTCAGATTGTTTCACTATTTGTTTTCAGTTTAATAATAATTTTTTAATTCAGAATCTAAATTAAATGAAGAAAGTTGCAGTTGTGTATATTTTATTTTCATTATTGTATCGTTATAACCTTTATAAATTTGTTATCAGAGTGAATAATGAAAACGACAATAACCACCACACACTACGGTTAACAATGTTGATTGACAATTTCGTATCTTAAACGGGTTTGAAAACATTTCTTACCTCTTTCGTTTATTGTGTCATACAGAAAGCAAATACCATGGCAATAAGTAAGTTTGGCCAAGAAATCAGTATACTGGATGCTGCATCGACGGACGCAATATAGGAAATCTCATGCTAATTTTGAAATGTTTAGATATTGACTCTCCTAATTATTTTAGCACTAAACTTTATTTAGGTTTTTTGAAGGGCATTGCAAGATGATATACACTGAGCAATTTGAGCATTTTATGATAACTCAGTTAGAAGGTATTTGGAAAAAAATTGAAAGTTCTTAGCCTAGGCACTAAAAAGTTATCATCAAATCTGTATTGCGACATTTTTGTTTAATACACTTACAACTTACTAATGAAGACCAAAACCATCTTGAAACGTAACTTATAGTCACAAAACATGGCATACCGACAATTATAAAAATCGACCAAAGCCTACTATTTCTATACGCAAAATTAATATTTTTTAAAAAAACTTTGATGCCTTGTACCAACTTAACGAGACAACTTTGGATATAGGTAAGTTGGGTTAAATCTTCTTATCTTTATCCCAAGAGTCTGCAGTTAAGCCATGTCCCAACCTTTTGGAGACACCTTGTATAAGAAAAGAACGTTGGAAATAGAACTAAGCAACATAAACACCAAAGGAAGTAACTAACACACTAACTGCAGTTGCAGAATATATTTCTGTATAAAATTGAAACGTAGTTTATACACCTGTATTTCGATAATAATGAACAACATTATTTACAAAGATAGAATATAATTATTTTATCCCCTAGTGAATAAATTAGATTTTCACTTGTTACAAACAAAACTATGTGTCTGACACAAATAAACTAATAAAAAAAATCATACAACGTCAAATGAAAAAACAAATTGTAAATCTGTGTATTTTGTGTTTTGTATTTTAGAACTAGACGATGTTTAAATTATTTAATAACTTTTAACTGGCAATTATCATCTTTTAAGGTCAAACCTAGTGTAAACACAGAAAATATGTGGTTACCTTTAGGTTATATTTATGAATCCTTTGTAAATTCATTGTAAATGAAATTATTAGGAATTCGCATTGTTATAAATAAATAACTCAAATATAATTTTAAAGCCATACAAATATTCAAAACCAGACTAAAACGACTTGGATATAGCACATGTGATAATTTATAGTTTGCATTTAGTTTTGAATGATGCAATGAACATTATTTGTTCGTAAATCATTAGAATAATTTTAGTATTTTCAATTTGTGTTAATTAGTTAAAATGCTTTTAGGTATCACGATAAACAGCCATTATTGGGCAAGTACTACATACCGTGTGTTGATTAATAATTGAGACATATAGATATCACATACAAAACCAAATAGTTGCAAAAATTGGCTTCTCTAATTAATATTGTAGAGCACAAGTGTAAGTAGGTTTTTTGCAGAACAAAAAGTACTGCATCTGTACGTACCGTTGCTTTTCATAAACATTTACAACACATTCCTGTTTACCTGTCACAGCATAGGTAATTCGTCTATTGTTAAACTTCTAGTATTTTAAGAAAGTAACGCTACAAGCATGACTTCTGTGAGTCACCCAGGCTTATAAAGATTCAATTGAGGTAAAATGTCCTAATATCCAATTTAATTACTAAACTGAATTATACGATTTATCAGACTATGAAATATGATACTATATGCAAGATTTGTTTCTGAATCGATTGATTAAAGAAAAAAATACCACTTTATTGTGCAAAAATCAAAAGTGATTTGTGCAGACACCACATACTTAAATATAAACATTTTTAGATTTTGTAGAATTGTATCTTCCGGTCGTTAATATACATTTTCTAAATTTCATTTCTCTATCTTACAAAATAAGGCTTATTATAAAGAAGATATTCTAACCTGGCACATCCTGTATATTCACAATAAATAAAACAACCGTAATACAATTAATGTGAACCCTAGTATAGTGCGTTATTTTCTATTAAACTTTTATTACACTAGCAATCTCTCAGGAAACCATATTGAGGTAATTAAGGGTGGTCAGTGAAGACCGCTACTACAAATTTGATGATTATGAAGAAATTAAGGTGCTGCTTACACAACGAATATATAACGTAGCAAAACTACTAGTATTATGTGAATAAAACATAAAGAAGTCTGATACAATTGTTTTTCTAAATACTTACCTTAAACTACTCTGTACACACGAGAAGTAACAAGGAAATATTTCTGCTTTGCAGATTTTTTTGTACGAAACATTAGATAATCAAATTACGAACTGTAGATGAACTAGATAAGGCATTTTTATTAATCCAACTAATGGAACGTCATATGATGAATTCCAAAACTTAAAAAAATTGCATGAATAGCTAGAAAAATACGATTCTTGTCGATCGACAGCACGAAACAGAATTATTATTACAAAAAAAAATATTTAAATCAGATGAATTAGCTAATTAATGTTACCATTCAAAAGATATAGATCAAAATTTTTGTATAATAATACTATACAGACATATGTAATAAATCAGCGAAGCGAAAGCTGTCCAGAATTTTTTCCTGTAGAGACTTGTCTTCTTTCTTTTTTTTTTCTTAGATTTTTAGATTCTGTCAATGGCGCTTAAAATACAAAGTGTTGTATGTAAATGTCTTTTTTCCACATAAAAAATCTAGCTTAAAATATTTGGTAGCATTTCTTCTTTTTTTTATCTCGTGTTCGTTTAACTGTAATAAATTCTTTACAATTAAAACAAAAAGCAAAAACCATTAGAGATATATTAACTAAACAATAGCAAAATGAAATAACATAGTATGAACACTAACCCCCAACAGAGGTGCTTAAGATTACGTGCCCATTTTAAAGTTAAATTGCCCTATTGTTCTAAACTACATGCATGTTCCTTTAAATTAGTCAAGTTCTTTGTACAATCCAGAGACTGAGACTGAAAATTAATTATTTGTACGATGGGATTAGATTAAAGCCACGTTCAAACTACACTTTATAAGTGTTAGCTGTTCCCTACGGGGATGTATTAGATGAAATCTCAAATCAATTAGATTTTTAGAGTTTTTGGCTTGCTTTTACGCAATATTTTGCAAAATTAAACACTTCATGTGTGTAGTTTGCATAGCACCACGCAAATTCATAAAACATTTATCGCGCGCCTAACGAATCAAGTTAGAAATGTAAAGAATGTGTAGCGTGTAAACCAGCCATATTCTCGGATTACCTGGAGATGTGCAAGTTGCACTGAATTACCCGGTTGGAATTTAAAGTACGCTAATGAAGACGACGAGACCGAATATTTGCACTTTAAATTTACATTAATTTTAGTTTCATTGTATCGAGGAATATGCCTTACATTTATACAAACCGAATTATTTTTAGCAATAAACATTTTCTAGCAGCAAACTTTTGACGTAATGACCAATTTGTTTTTATTAACCTTTGGCAAATTTTAAAAATATCAAAGTATAATAATTTCGTTATAAGTTATAATAACAAAATATAATTGTTGTTATTTGAAAGTGACAACAAATATTTAATAAGACAGCGTCGTCATTCCATCTTAATAAAGTTTTGAAATTTCCAAGAAATTTTAGTAATAAAATACAACACCGACCAAAGTCTATTTATAATTAGAAGCGATATTAACAGACAGACACAGGAAACATTAATTTTATCAATGAACATGGCAATTATTATGGATTTATTATGATTATTAACAATTAAATGTGGTAAAGAGAAAATGAACTTTGGATTTGGTGGTGCCGTTACGTTTCAAAAGCAACTCCAGTAGACAAGCCTCTACTAAACAGCCAATCACGCATGCCTTTGATAAAGTACTTGAAAACGTAATATTGGGAAAAGTTCATGGTTTCTTTAGAGGACTTTTTTTGTAGAGAGCAAAGTACGCATAAATTTTGTCAAAAGCAAAAACAAATACATTCGCAAACCAAGAAAAACTTTTTTTTAGATATTTGACGATGTTATAAATAGCCCTTGCACTATAACCTAGGTACTTCTACAAAAAAGAAGCATAAAACGCAAATACATATTATATAATCTAATAATGTCCAAAGAAAATAAAAAAACAACTTTTTATAAAACATTGATATCGATAAAGTGAAATCAGAAGTTGCCATGCTGACTAATAAGTGTATCTTTCCACATTTAAGTAAATAATAACCAGACACTGTTATACATACAAATGTGGATTATTAAATGGGCAAGAATCATTGAATTCTTCTTTGTTCTTTTAGAAATATGAAAAAAGACAACTTTAAAAACATATAGTAGAGTATCTGTGGAATTGGAATATGCGAATAAAGAATTCATATTGCAATTATTTCGCATCAGTTCTGGTTTTGATTTGATGTATCTAATATTAGACCTTTACTTTCTAAATAATTACCAAACGCCTAATGGAATACGTAAATGTTTAACGTAAATTCTACATTTCCAATAATCGTGCGAGTTTTTATATTTAAATTGATAGGCATTATTAATAGATATGTACCTATACCTCTATTTCATTTAATTTCTTGTGTTTTACTGTTTTTTATTTTTTCTATAGAGGGAACCTCACAAAAGCAAAAAATATTCACACTTCGTGACCACAGCCTTTCCGTGTATCAAGTGTTCTAGCCTTATTGCTTATTTTCATAAAGGTCTCACCTCCAACTGCAACCACTACAGAAAGTAATATTCAATATTGTTCTTTTTCTACTTTCAGTAGCTGCAACGGCGTGGCACAAAGAAAAATATGTTTACCAAAACAGATAATGAAGATTTACAGTTGCCTTATCGTTACGTTCAGCTTCTTTTGAGGTTATGAGCACTAATAATGTACATTTGAACAACAAGAGCAGTGTGTTTCAAGTGGCGTGCCAACGGAAGGCACTAAATGGGCCGTAAGACCAGGATCAGAAATTAGTGGTTATTGTTCAACTAGATGGATCCAATATATTTTAAGTTGTTAAGCCTATTCTTCTACCAATGCAAACAAGTAAGAATCTGGTGAGCTTAATCATCACAACTTTGTATAATTATGTTGATAAACAGACAAATGTACTTTCCAGGCGCGTTTTAAGAAAATGCAAGTAATAAATGACTTAGAGGTTTTAATTTTTACAGATGTCGTGCAAACGACAATTAACAACTCATCAGATTCTGAAAACCGCCTTCAGTTATCTTTTTGATTATTAACCACCGGCACAAATTGTTTTTCTTTTTCACGCGAGTACAAGAGGGGAGCTGGGTAGAATTATAGGTTGAAGAAACTACTACTTTAGCACCTCTACAATAACCATAAAATGCTTCTGAAATATTGCTGACAAAATAAAAACAGCAGGTTGAGAAAATCTAATGTAAGGCCAAAAAGATCTATTAGAAAGCAACATAATCTGATTATATGTATAATTGGCAATGCCTATATTGGAGTATAATATTTTTCTGATATTAGCAAGGTTTAAGGGTCTCAGCAAACACCATGATGCATCTGTCGCTCAAAAGAAAAGGTTAAAAAAAAGTTTAATTCTTTCGAGCAGCAATTTAAGTTTTAATAATTGTAAAGTATTGGAAAACACTGTTTCAGAATTAAAACTACGCTCCTGGTTGAAGAGAATCTAAACTAAAATTATTTTGTTTTCTTGTATACGTTCTATCCTGTTTTGTATTTAAAAATTTGTTAAATGTGTTAAATGCTACTCTGAAAGATGATAGAAATCGTATATTGCTGCCAACCAATTGATCATAAAGGATTAAAAAAATCTGTATCGCTTTTGTATGTTTATAGACCTAATGTGGTTAATACATTTTCTGCATTAACTTTTTAGTATTGCTCATACATCATTATAAAACTGGAAAATCGATCCGCAAAATCGTTTAAATGGTCAATTTGAGTGCCTCTCCAGTGCAGCATATCATCGAGCGCTTCATACACGAGAATCGGGTGAAAGATAAGGGCAGAAGTGCACTAAACAAAATTTTCAACGCGTCTGACGAGCGATACAATGTCCGTAAAATCAAAGCAAATCCGAAGTTATCAGCTCCCACTGGCTACTGAAGTTCAGCATGAATTAGCAAAGTCATGCAGTGCTGAAACCGTTCGCCTCCTGCTTCGCGCGCACAACTTTAATGACCGAGTAGCACGTAAGAAGCCATTCTTAAGCAAGAGACATCAACAGAGCCGACTTGCCTTTGCTAAGGAAAATGTCTGCAAGAAATCTGACTTTTGGAACACAGTAGTACCTTTCTCTGACAAGTCCAAATTCAACATTTTTGGATCCGACGGCAAGTTCTACGTCTGGCAACAACCAAATACTGAACTAAACAAAGAGAACCTCAAAGCTACTGTGAAGCAATTCGGCGATAGTGTGATGGTTTGGGCTTGTATGTCCGCAGCCGGCGTGGGGAATTTGGAATTTATTGAGGGGATAATGGACAAAAGTATGTGCCTCACCATACTCAAAGACAATTTGCTGCAAACTGCCTAGAAACTGGGTATACGCGAACAATTCCAGTTTTTATCAAGACAACGACCCCAAGCACAAGTCGGGACTTGTGCAGTCCTGGCTCATATGGCACTGCCCCCATTTGATGTCACTTGCCGGCGCAGTCACCTGAAATGAATGTCATTGAGAATCTGTGGGCTTTGTTGGACACAAACATTCGGAAACACAAAATCTCCAACAAAGATGATTTGAAGAAGGCGCTGTTAGAGGAATGGCAGTTAATCACCTCAGACATTACACAAAAGCTTATCGATTCAATGCCAACCAGACTCCAGGCTCTTGTAGAGGCACGGGAATATCACACCAAATACTAAAAGGAGCATTAAAATAAATAGTTTATAGGATTTTTAAGTCTTAATTGAATTGTATCAAATAAGCTGTGTTATGATATTTAGCAGTATTTTTACTTTTTAGTTATTATGTTGGTAAATAGAAATTTGGTGAAATCAATAAAGTTCCTTGGTTAAACTAAATATCATATTCTTCAAAATAGCATTCGAATTTTCTCGATATTCTTTTTAGTTTTCAAATTATTCCCACTTGAATAATAAAACAGGTACTGTATCAAATAAGCTGTGAGCCACTGTATTTTAATTTACAAACTGAAATGCAATCAAACAACTATTAAGTTAACCGCGCTTGGTGTACATGAGCAACAGGTGTCTTCAGAAGTTAATCATGAAGTTCCAGAGGTTTACTGGAATGGAGACCGCATCGAGGAATGAAGAGCTTGTTAAGTAAAACTCTACAAATTACTGATAACTTGACTGTAACCTTTCGAATTTTCAGTAACATTGGATGGACAAAATGTTTTTACCAGAAATACTAGCCAGATGCCTTTTATCTTTGGAAATGTCTCAATCTATGCAATAATAATTTAACGATGAGGTAAGGTGTACAATTAATCTTACACAAGGGTATCTATGAAAAAGTGAGGCCTGAGTAGCAGTTTTTCATACTTTTTCGAAAATATTTATTTTAGCATTGAACTGTACACAGACATGCATTTATATTTTAGTGCTAGATTTAAAATATCCAAATTAGGATTGTTATCTAGAGAGAATCTTACGTTGAAGTTCAGTCGTCCTGTATTGTATTGTATGAAATTTTTTTTAATTTAGTAAAACTGTTCTTTTAAAAACAATTTAAAGGAGGGTGGTATGTTCTTTCATGCTACAGGGCTTATTTTTGTACAAAGTATTATTAAATTGACTTGAAACCCAAGTAAGCCATGTGGGTATCTATAACGTAACGTATGTAGCAGACAACGAAAAATAGTTTACATAAAAAAACAAGAAATACAAATGTTTATTGTTGGTATATTGTTTGCTATATGACTAGAATGCTGCAAATGTCCATGAATTTATCACGCAGTGAATTGTTTATATAGGTACTACATAGAGCCAAATTTTGTTTAAAACATTTTCTGCAGTTAGCAATTCTTTCTTAAAACGGATTTTGGTTTTTAAACCGAGATTATATGCCTAGCCTACTGCATAGGTCTTTACTTACGAGTAAGATTAGTTTTGAAAATTGGGGGCACTCGGTAACAAGAAATATCCTCATTTTTAACTTTTTCCACTGACTTTTTTTCAACACAACACATGCTTTCCTCAGCAGTCAACATCTACAATTCCTGCATTTACACCACTTAATCCGTCTTGTTCTTGATGTGGTGTTTAATATTCGTTATTTATTAGAATTACTATCACTCGTTTCTTCAAAACTCTTACGAAAATTCAAATTGATAAGCTTTGAATTCATTTTAAGACAAAACACAAATAAATATTATTCTAAAAATAAACAAACAAATTTTAATTTGGACACTGGATTTAAATTTATAAAGGCTTATTGGTTGAAATTGAAGACTTAAAATATGAATATTTCACCCTTATATATTTACGTTAACAGCTTTAAATGCTTACTGAAAGAATCCACATAATGTAACGGAATTGACATGTATTTGTCGCAACGTGTAATTTGATCTAAGAGTGCAATAAATCGGTTCCTGATACAATGCTGCAGATAGACACAACACTGCCATTTTGCGCTTTGACGTCACACTCAAATCTTTAAACAGCAATATTTACATAACTATTCCGAGTATCAAAACGAGACTTAGACCATT
>VTPC01006942.1:0-10276 GCA_011009095.1 Ignelater luminosus | reverse complement strand
AGAAAAACTATGAACAGTGTGACAGAAAACCGAGCGCCGATAAATTGGATGATAGGAATTATAACCTTTATATTTAAAAAGGGAAGCAGTATAGAATGCCAGAATTTCAGAGAAATCACCTTAACTAGTACGGTTGCAAAAGTATAAGAAAGAATTTGAAAGAAAAGACTGAGAGAACATTTAGAGGAAACACCAGAAGAAACGCAATTCGGATTTAGACCAAATAAAGGAATAAATGACGCAGTATTCATTATGAGGCAAATATTAGAAAAATCACTGAGAGAGAACAGAGAAGACAACATTGGTTTTATAGATTTTGAAAAAGCGTTTGACAAAATTGAAAAGGAACACGTTTGGAAAATATTAAAGAAGGCAGCAACACCAAAAAGAATTAATAATTGGAATCCAACAAATATATAAGACGATAAATTTTGTGAAAACTAAGCAGGAGAAATCAAAGCCTTTTGAGGCCACTTTAGGAGTAAAGCAAGCAAGTATCTTAAGCCCGTTACTATTTACACTGGTCCTAAACGAAGCAGTAAAGACGGCCAAAAAAGAAGTAAAACCATACGAAACTACTGGAAAATGAAGAAAATCCAAATGTCAACGATATGGTCATAATAGCCAAAGATGAAAAGAACTTTAAAAAGAAATATGGAAGTAATTAAAAGAGCTTTAAGATAATTAAATATGAACATAAGTATAGAAAAATCAAGAACCATGATAATTGGGAAACAGAAAAAGGATCACATAATAAAACTAGGAGATGACAAGCTGAGTCAAGGACTAAAATTTATATATCTAGGTTTAATTATTTCTGAAGATGGAAGACTGGATGATGAAATCGCAGAACGAATCTCAAAGGGATGTAAACTTTTCAGCAGTATTAAAAACTCATTCCTACCAAAAGAAGTACGAGTACAAGTGTTCAACAAAGTAGTGACGCCCATACTTATACATAGTGCATAAACATGGGCTTTGACAGAAAGACAGAAAAGCAAGCTAACAGCAGTATAGATGAGATTTCTGACAAAAATAGAATGTAAGTCAAAAATGGACAAAATCAAGAATACAATATATAGGAAAAATATGCAGGTGAAGTCTTTAGAAGAAAAAATAGAGAAAAATCAGCTGCGATGGTATGGACATGTAAAACGTTTGGAGGACAGCAAAATAGTTAGACAAGTATTTGAAGCAACAGTGACGAGGAAGAGACATAGAGGAAGACCACGAAAAGCTTGGTTTGAAGAAGCGAGAAAAGCCGGGATAAAGAGAGGTGTGGCATGGGAAGACATAAACCAGGCCGTGCAAGATAGAAAAGGATGGAGAAAAATACGGAAGAAACAAGTTGGGGGAAGCTCAACTCTACCCCGGGCCTTAAACCCCTATTAGGGTAGATAGGCCAAAGGATTAAGTAAGTAAGTAAGTAATTTTGCTTGTTAAAAGTTCTCACTTAATAGTCTACTTCAGTAAATCATAAGCTTTTGGTTTTCCAGATTATTTGTTTTTTGGGTTTGTTAAAAATATAACACACTTGACTCCATGTCTTTAACAAGATTCTAGCCATTTTGCTCAATCTGTTTTATTTTCTACAAAACGTTTAATATATCTCCCAAAAAGCTTCAGTCAACGTTAGAATGCAATGTATTAAAATTTTGTTTGGAATTTTGATTTTTCTCTCTTTTGCTTCATTTGCAAAAGTACATAAAGACATTGACATGTGAACGTTTATATTAAATTAACTACAGTGTGTCTAAAAAATTGAAAACAACATACGGGTATTTCTTTTGGTATTTACTTTGCAGAAATGCTTTATTTAAAAAGACCTGATAGTTCAATCAATAAATTCTTAAGTTTGTACTAAACTATAGAATTGTTGGAAATCAGAAGTAATCTGAAATAGTACGCTGTATTACGATTAGATTGTTTTATGATCATGAATTTAAGACCATTTTTCCTCTTTTAGGCATTTTTACAATTAATATCGCGTCTGCGATGGACATTAAGACATAACTGGCGCAGTTACATATACTGCTTCCAAACCACTGGCAAAATAAAACATTTTATTTTGGTTTTATCATTATCACAATCTCCAAGCCTTGGTACCATTCGAGACTGATCAAAATTTTTGCTATCAAATCTTGATCTTGGTCTTGACCTTATGAATTGAAAAGTACTCATTGTGTGTGTTTCATCCAACATCCTTTTTGCTGATGCCAAACTGTTTCCATCAAAATGCCTTAAAGTTGTCTACAGGAAATTTCCATTTTTGTGTTGCAGCCTTTGTCCGCTTCAAGCGCAATCGTGCTCACATCTATGTAGCCCTCTTTGTAGAGAAATAAAAAGTAATTTATGAAATAGGTATTTTAAATATTTCACGAGCTACGTAATTGTTTTAGTTATTGGTATGGTTAGAAATTAGAAAAGAAAATTCTCACAGCACAAGTAATCTAAAGAAACGCTGTAGCATCTGTAGGAGAAGGTCAAATGAGCTTTGTGGAGACCGCTGAAAGATATCAAATGCCTTGTATAGTGCTATTTAGGAGTGCCAAAAAAGAAGACGATTCAGAATCTAGTTCTGTAAAAAGTTTGGCAGACATCGTAAAGCTTTCCAATTGTTATCCAAACGGGAGGAACATCGTGAATTAGTACAGCGCTGTTTGGTGTTTAAGAGTACATTTTCTGATTTACAAATTTTCGATTTTAGAACCTTGGCCTATTGCTTGGAGACACAAAATATTAAAGTTAATTCATTTAAGTCGGATAAATTAAAAGCTGGTAAAGATTGGATTGCTATTTTCTTCAATCGTTATAGAGAGTTGACGTTTAGAACTCCAGAAAACGTGACAGCACTTATAAAAACGTCTGCATTTATCAACTTAAGATTAATTGTTAATTCACCGTATTGTTTTCCAAATCAATCTACAATACAGATACAATGAAGGTGCGATGTTATAACTGCAGTTGTTTGTTTCAATACAGCCGGACTGTACGTTCATCGTTGAAACAGTGATGGCTTGCCATCACCCAGGTTAAATGCAAACCAACATATTTTTTTCTAAGTGGTTTAAATATTCTTAAAGAAAAATTCAAAAATACTAATACTTGCTGGGTGCACTACTCACACTAAGAATATTGATTGGTTGGTGGGTGCAAAAGAGAAAAATCTCAATATTATAATTCTGTTGCACACGTCTCATTGTTTGCAACCAACAAGTATTTAAAATCAAAGCCAGGAATTTCCAAGCCTTGTATCACTCAAGACACTGATTAAGGTTTAGACCTTGATATCCAATCTTGGTTGTGATCTTGATTTAATAAAAAATGTTTATTGTGGCCATCTCATTTAACAACATGTTTGCTTTGCTGATGCTGAGCGACTGGAGCACTGCACAATAGTTGTTTGAGTATGCCTTATGAGACTCTATAGGAAGTTTTTATTTTTGTTGGTCGGCCTCGGTCGGCTTCATCTGCGTTCATGTTCAAATTTATATTCGACTTTCGCAGTTTACCAAATAATTTGCAACGAATATCTCTGTATTCTAAACTGTACAAACCAAGCTGCTCATACCGAAGATCTGCAAAACTGCAAAAGATTTTGTATTTTTGTGTTTAGTCAACAGTCATATTAAGCTTCAAGGTGCTTGTTATTGTTCTTACTCTTATCAGTGTGCTGCTACTAACTAAATATATGGTGTATTCTTCTATAAAGAGCAAGCTCTTTAGTAGGTCTTGGTATCAAGAGTCTCAACCTTGGTGTTTTCAATGTGATTTTAGATTTCTAAAGAAAATAAACTGTTGGTAGATTCTTGCAAAGCATTCAATTCTTGCAAAGCATTCAATTCTTGCATTTTTCTTGTGAGAAGTCGCGCTTATAGGCAAGGAACGTAAATAGCATACAGTTAAAAAGTGGAAGCTTTTTTCTACATATCTAGCAGAAAGTTGTACCTGGTACTTTAAAGAATAACAAACACCGAATGATAACTGTTTGTAACATATTGCAATGTGGGTGGTAGGGTTCTTACATTCAATTTTAAAAACAGGGTGGTTCCAATATTCTCGAAGAGTAGACAATAAAAAAGCCCATTTATGTGGTTAATTATTAAACCTCAAATTCATAAATCTCAATTATTATTTATTGGTTTTACGAGACAGATGTTACGCTTAATAACACGTTGATTATAACAGAAATAGTCTAGATGTCTACTTTAAATTTAACAAAATAATAACGCAAAGTCCCACTTATACCTATGAAACCTCTATATTTTTGTGTACTGTGGGAGAGCTTAGTAGAGTGAAGTGGATATGTCTTTAATTTTTGTAGGATCTTATACTCTTCTACCGCATATAGGAGTTTTGTCCCAAGACCCAAATACATTTTCATTTACATACATTTTCTAGTTGGCGCTTTCTTGAATGCTTCTGTTTAAAACAACACCCAAACATCAACAAATTTCCTCTGCAAATGCAAACATCGGAGCCTTGGTCGTTCTAGTGGAGGTCAACATATAGTGACAGTGTAGTGCGCTGTGTACTACTTTATTTATTTATTTATTTTAATTAAGTTAAGTCTTAAAACTTGTTACAAATAGCAAACAAACCAAAAAATCCTTACGTTCTTGAAATAGCGATCAAAACCTTAAAAAGCTTTCATTTTATTCTATTCGAACATCCTAGTTTAAGGTCAAAGATTCCGTTGCAAAACAATGCACAGCTAAAGTACTACATACAAGTACACTAGCTCAAGGCATGAGACGGGGAAGTCCAGCGCAGAAGTAATCCCGAATTATACAGAAAACCAGAACTGTAATTTCGGCTAATGAAGTAAAAAATCTAACATTTAGACAAAATCACGGAGCACTAGCCATTGCATTGGAACTTTTCCCAGTTCCAGGCAGACAGACAGACAGACAGAAATCATCGCTATTGCGAGTGGTTTTCGGTGGATGATGAGACGATGATCGACGTTTCGGTTTGATGGATGTTGTTCTTGGATTCGTCGGCGTTGGCTAAGTAGTAGAAATGGCTTGGGAGGCGCGTAGTAAATTTTGATGTTCATTCCGTTGGCGTCGCGGCGGTTCTTGATGATGGTTGGTTGAGACTGGATTCTGATTTTTCAGATTACTGGTATTTGTTGTTGTGGAATTCTTGCTTGCTTGATGTGAACGACGTCGGTGATGGACGAAATGGTACGAGTTCGAGCTGGTGGTAGAGCTTTTTGGAAATTAAATTGTGAAATTGAAATATTTGGTGGATTATAATTGATTGGAAGTTGAATTGATTGAGAATAATGATGGATTTTTAAGTTTGATTGTGGATAATAATATGATTTAGGAGTAGGTAGGGTGATAAAAGGTGGTAAAAGGTTCTTTTCAGAAACACAACTCCCCGCAGTTCGCTCTGCAGGAGGATTTGGTGGGAAAAAGGATGGAAGAGGGAAGAGGATTATTTGAGGGTGACGGACGGCAGTTGAATTTTAGCAGCTGTGGAGTGGTTGCATTCGAGGAGCCTCGGGCTCAAATCGCAACAATGGCGGTGTGGTTGCCTGATACTGCCCCTTCCCCCCCCTCCAGAGCAAGCCTTGGGGACAAGGCTGTAGAATTTACTCTGCTGGGCCTACACCCCGACACTATGCGCAGGGTACCGGCAGAGGGAGTGATGCAACTACTGTAACCCCTGATACCCATCCGGGTGTTGAGATGCCTTTGGAGTACTGCTGCCTACTATTTAACTTCAGTGCATCACCCACAGACGGAGACCAGATCGACTGCCTCGCTCCGCACTCGAAGCAGGACTACCCCAGCTACAAACACAACGGCACGTTATGAAAGTCTAGCGAAAAGAGAAAAATTGTGCTTGTTTTGCTCTGAACTAAAAGACGATCTCTAAAATTAGAAATTTAACAAAAAAATCGAGTTTATTACCAAGCTTTTATTTTTTATCGTCAATAATTGTGTCATGCCCATCTAAAATATTGTAACAACGTACATAAACCAAAATGTTAAATGAGTTCCTACATTAACTCTATTCTACATACATAAGTCAAACCAGTAATCTAGAGTTAAATTGAGAACTTCTAACTCAAGTCATAATTTACGGATATTACATAAAATATGTAGGGAAGTAAAAGATTGAACCCGTTTATCTTTAAATCGAATTTTAATTTCCATTCAAACAAGAAATGAAATAACGTTGTCAACCTAATTCCCATTTTGCATATTTCAGAATAAAAACGTCCCACATATGGAAAATAAATTTTCTTTTTCTATTATCATTTTTGTATTTATGTTTCATTCTGGTGACTACCATTCAACGGGAAGTGAAAATGAAAGTTTTGTACATGTTGGCAAAAGATATAAAGTAAAATATATGGTGGGCCCATCCGACATCATGATAAATAACACGCTTTCGTATTAATTCAACGGGAGGGTGGCTAAAAACTTGTTCCAAAAATAAATTATTTACTTTTGAGATAAAGTACAGCTAATCAGACGATAAGAACGTTTATGTATATATTTTTTATACAAATAACCTTACACCTGCTATATTTCTCAGTATGTATTTACTTCAAAGCAAGTTCTATATTTACATTATTTATTTCTAAAAATTACTTTAATATCAGACTTTTTAAAAATATCAAGAGAGCTTTTCTGAAACTGCCTTCAAAATGATATAAAATCTTACTTTTAATATTATCCTAACGCATCAACCCTTTCCAAGACATTTTTTCATACTTTAAATTCCGTTTACACAAAAAAAATCGCAGTTACTGAAAATAGAATGTCTTCGGGAAATTTGTTATTCCAGAACTGTTCAATTTACCCTTGAAAATTTGATTTTCCCCCTTGTTATTGATTCTACGTTTTGTATTCTTTTGATGTTCTTTTCTCTGGAAACAAAAGGGTTTTTCTCACGTATGTTTCAGATAATATCGGAAAGATGTAAGCTCTGAAAGATTTTGCGATTTTAAACGGCTTCATTTACATACGCCGAGGTGGTTTGCTTCGGTTGTCCCTCCCAACGACTGCACTGCGGAATTAGAACAATAAAGGCTATTGTAATCAGAGTCGTGAAACGCCCTTTGTGTACACAAATATACACTACGTACATTGCATATTATAACCTTTTTTAATATCGCCTTTAAGCTCGTAATTTTTGCGATTATATCTCATATTTACATAAGCCTCTCGATTTTTGTACCTCACAAAAGCAGAACTATGCGCGAATTATTGAATATCGACTTGAAAGACAACTAACTGCAGTGCGTCATAAAAAAAGCTAAAATATAAAAAGGAAACGTTCAGTAATCGATTACAGGGTATTTTTATTTTCAAGAAGTATAGCTATAAATAAGTATTTATGTTTGAATAATCCGTAATTACAGTACTGACTTTATTAAATATTAAATAGTCAGGGTTGAGGTCGAAATGCGTGTTTTTTAACATTTCTTCACCTCTAAATGTTCAATAACCTCAAAAATATTTAATAGTGAAAAGGTCAGAGAAGTTTATTTTCTGCTTGGACATTTGTGACTGTCCCTCAAGGGTTAAAACGGATCTACGAAGCTTAAAGTTTTTTTTTTATTATTTACAGAAGATTCAATTTTGTTTGCAGGTGTAGAAGTGAGCTTTTGTTATTTGTTTGCTGTTGGCAAATTAGAAAAATAATATATAATCTTGGAAAAGGTTGATTAAAAAACTTAGTTAAAATGCGCTCGTTCTCCTAACTGCTGCTGTCAACCCTTAATTTAACCCTTTTCACTTTAACAGACAAGTAACAGTAATCTGTTACACATTTTATTCCTCTCACTGAAAATGTATAAAGAAATGTAGAAAAGTTAATTTTGCAGATTCTAGATGTAAAAATGTAAATAGGAGTGAAATAATAATTACTGTACGAGTCAAAACAGAATCTAGCTAAATAAACATAGAGACCAGTTGAAGGTTGTTTGTACTTGATGTAGACAGAAAATTAATTATCTCCAAATACTACAAAGCTAGTTTTATATATTTTATTTTGTTGTTCTAATAAAAATTATATTTATGTTAGGATAATTGTTACAGCCAGAATAAGTTTTAGCTACAAATAATTAGAGTGAAAATTCTGCACAATTTCTAACTGAAAAAAGAAGTTGATACCGCCCGATAATTACAGGCCTTCATTCCGTCAAGAGAGGTAATTTAGTTTACTTACAAATCAAGTAATTAACAAGAGTTTATAAATTAACGGTCTGGTTTTTGGAATGTTTTCTTGAATCAACATCAACTGCTGATAAAATAGCGAGAAAGAAAAACTGTTCTACGTAAAAAGGTTTTAATTGTCTTGACAATTTTTGTTTAATTTCTACTCCTCCTTTCACGTACAATTGAAGTATTTTGATTATTTTTGTACAGCATCCTATATTATTATAGTAAACACCGATTTTTATAGCCCAGCCAAAGTCTAGCTCTAAAAAAATTAAATCTACCTCGCACCGGAGGGTTCGATTTAGGAAATGGATTTCTATAACTATAATTTTGTTGCAAAATCAAATTGTGTTTAGGGGTTGTAACATCACGGTTATGCTCACAAAGGTGCTTGTTTCTACTTTTATTTACTTGAATCAAGTTGTTCGTCTTTAGAGATTCTTACCTGTATTAGTTTTGGTTAATAAATCTGAGATAAAAATTAGCTTCAGATTATATGTTTTTTTAGATATAATATTATTCCACACAATGAATAACTAATTAGACGGGCGTCACTAAATTTTTGGAAAAAAAGATTAATTTAGAAACCAGTGTTGCAGACACTTTAAATAAGGTTTACAAGTAGAGATATTACAAAATTAAAATATCAACAGACAGTTATACTTTATTTCTACCCAATAAGTAAAATCGGGCCTAATCTTGATTAAATTTATTATTGCTAAGTCTCAAAAAAACAATAGGAAAGGTAATCTAACCAACAATCGAGCTATTCTCTTAATCATTCATAAATAATATGTATTTGAAGGTAAATACGAGGGTGGTCTAAAAAGTTTCCGACCTCAACGTGAAGATGGCAGCACTCGTAAATAAAAGCTACTGAATTTCGTTGTTCATCTGTTGACAGTTACTCACCAAAGTTTCAGCTATTTTGGACGCGCAGTTTTTATGTAACAGTAGTTTGAGTGAGTTGATGTGAGTTTTTATGTGAAAATGGACAAAATCGAGTATCGAGCTGTCATTAAATATTTGTTTTTGAAAGGCAATACGCCTTCGCAAATAAAAGATGAGTTGGATTCTGTGTATGGGGACTCTGCACTATCATTTACCACAGTGAAATTTTGGGCTGCTGAATTTAAACGTGGCCGTAAGAGCTTGGGAGACGATGAACGTTCGGGACGTCCAAAAACTGCAACTACCGACGAAAACATCGCCGAAGTTCACCAAATGGTGCTAGACGACCGCCGAATTAAAGTGAGAGAGATAGCAGAGGTTATGAACATGTCGAAAAAACGTGTTTGTCACATATTAAATCAACATTTAGGCATGAGAAAGCTGTCCGCGCGTTGGGTGCCGCGTTTGCTCACGTTAGACCAAAAACATGTTCGAATGAATATTTCCAACGCTCTTTTGGCGCAGTTTAGGCGAAATAAATCCGAGTTTTGGCGCCGATTAATTACTGTAGATGAAACTTGGATACACCATTATACGCCCGAAACAAAAATACAGTCCAAACAGTGGACTGCAAAGGGGGAACCGGCTCCAAAAAAAAGCAAAAACTGTTTTTTCGGCTGGAAAAGTGATGGCGACTGTTTTTTGGGATAGTCATGGAGTTATTTTAATCGATTATCTTCAAAAAGGAAATACCATTACAGAAGCATACCATGCATCATTACTTGACAAGCTGAAGGCAGAACTTGCGAAAAAACGGCCACATTTGCAGAAAAATAAAATCCTGTTTCACCAAGACAACGCACCGTCTCACACCTCAGCGGTTGCCATGGCGAAAATCATCCGCCTTACTCACCAGATCTAGCCCCAAGCGACTTCTTTTTGTTCCCTAATCTAAAAATTGCGCTCGGAGGACAAAGATTTTCGTGAACAATTATTTTGCAGAGAAAAATGCCGAGTACTATTTGGACGGGTTACAGAGATGGGAGCATCGCTGGAAGAAGTGTGTAGAGTTACAAGGAGACTATGTTGAAAAATAAAAAAAATTTTCAGAAAAAATGTCTTGTATCTTTGTTAGGTCGGAAACTTTTCAGACCACCCTCGTATCTTCTATGCCTATTTATGTCTAATTGTCCAATATA
>VTPC01006938.1:23923-42846 GCA_011009095.1 Ignelater luminosus | reverse complement strand
GTTATTAGCAATAATTTTCTCATCCAATTCATTTATCTTCCTTTTTACGTTTTACCTCAATATTGCTTGTCGGAATAAGGTTAAGTTTATTCTATTTTTTCTAATGCTTTATTTATTAACGTTTCATTCCTGTTTAAATTCTATTTCGTCGTTATCAAGAAATATTAGCAAGTAAAGTGTAAAGGACTTTCAAGCATACAGTGTGTTTCACAGAAGTGTGACATATAGACTTTTTGGTTTCTTCAGTTGAACATTTATATTACTAAAATTAATTGAAACTATAACAAATATTTCAAAGAACAAAAATCAAGATTTACTTTCGCAAAGGTGATATACAAAGGTTTCTTGGTATTACTAATATCCCCAGATTTTTGGGCTTTCAAGTGCAATTAAGTATAACGGTACTTCATTTTTATTTTAAGTCTTGAATATGCTCGTCATTATACTTTTAGTGGTTTACAGGATTTCTATTTTAGTGTCAGTTTTTCATTCAGTTTTTATTTTTATCGTTTGGGACATTGTTAAAGATCTTGTAGTTTCCGCATCTTTAGCGTTGGTTTTGAAGGTGAAGAGAAAAAATAAAACGTGTAGTAGATCTAAATAGACAAAAGAATGGTTACTATAGCGAAATACCCTATGGTATATAAACTTAGTTAATGAATTGAGTCTGGAGCCAGGCGATTCGTTTCAAATTACCGCTTCAGGAGAATTCAATGTGTCAACATTGGGCCTCACATTTTCCTGCTCATTTAAAAATGAAAGCTCTTGATATAGTACCCTGACATAGACGAATAATTAGCTTCTGTACCATTTCCCGACCTCTGTGAATTTTTCACTCTTTATATTCATTTTGATAACAGCATATTTGAGTTTCTCAATTCATTGATTAATGATTTATTTTAATTTAATAAATTAAACTTTGTAAGTTAATTATGAAAATGAATCAGCTTTTGTTGGATTCGAACTAACCAAGCTAGTTGGTATGACTCCTGGGTACAGACTAGGGTGACATTCAAATCTAACCTAATTTTTAAAATTAAAAGATTGTATTAGATCATCACAAAAACTTTTACTTGTGAATCTTCTTTACCACCTAATTCAAATATTTTTTGATCCATATAACCAAAATGATTTCAATATGTATCTATTAGTTCCATTTTTAGTGTATTCTTAGGGTACCTCCGTTATCATTTGAGATAAAGCGATGAGGTTTGCACTTTACTGCCCTAATTTCTCAAGCCAGACTATTGATGAAAATTAAATACGACGATATTCTTTTTTTGGTAAAAGCAGAAATTTAAATCATTGATGTTACTTTTGTAAATCTATCAGAATTTTTGTTTTACTGTTCTGTTAGATTATTTATTTTAGTTTATGAACTACGGTTTTTTAAAACTTTTAGAGTTATTTTCATATTCAAGGTGAAGTCACTCCAGGTCTATCAAAAAACTGTGACTGTTTGAAATGACAGCTGATGACCTTTTCTAATTGCTCATATTTTAACTGCTGTTTGCCCGATTTCAATCTTGATTTCTTGTTTTGAACGCCAACTTCTTGTTGTATTTTCCATGTCTATATATTCTTTGTAGACCCCATGAACTTTAAGCAATTTCCCTGTTAGAGTTTTCTTAATTGCATGGAAATGATTTCAGATTCTGGAAATTAAGCAAACGCTATTTCAAGTTAAACAACATCGGCTTCAGTCACTAGAAGAATGGGTAACCAGATATTGTGCAATCAATGTATATACCTGCTCATTTGGAAAAAAAATTTTGAAAACAGGTTATGTTCTCTTTCAATGGTTTTTCTGCAGTTCGTTACCAATCTTATATGAAATATTGGAAAATTATCTTCCATCTCTCATACAATCTTTTTCCAAGTTACTTACCTCGTTTTTAGTCTAATTAGTCTTGATGTATTGCGATTAGGGTTAGTAGTTCTCAAATGTTTGTTATATAGTAGAGTAGTTTTTGTTCAACATTGTGCTATAAAGATTTAAAAGCCTGTCAACATTTTATGAAAACCCATTGTGTGATTTATAATCTATTATCTTTCCACTCTTACAGTCAAATTGTGTTTAGCAGATGTGGTGTGGTGGTGAATGTGAATTTCGGAATAATTTTGAATTTTGATATATGTTTTCAAGATTAGTGTACTGGCTGTCACGGCATATCCCGCTTATAAGGACAATAAGAAGTGCGAACAGATGGTGAGTAATTGAATGTTTTATTTATCAGTTTATCAGTGTCTTACTTTAAAATTATACTGGTTAGACTACGAGGGTCGTTTGAAAAGTCCGTGCAAAGTCAGAGAGATGGCACTACTGGCGCATATCGACGTTATGTTTAGTTAGTAACATCTCTTGGAAGAACACACACGAAGTTTCAGCCAAATTGGTCTATTTCTTTGTGTTTGGCATTCGTTTGAATCGAGGAAGTCGAGTGATTTTCAAAAAATGGACGAAAAAGAATTTCGTGTGTTGATTAAACATTACTTTATGAAAGGCAAAACGCTTCAGGAGACTAAAGAGAAGCTTGATAAACATTGTGGTGACTCTGCACCTTCGATTAGAACAGTTTATAAGTGGTTTCAAAATTTTCGGAGTGGCCATATGGGCACAAGGGACGCTGAACGTTCTGGACGCCCTGTTGAGGTTACTACTCCAGAAATCATTGATAAAATCTATGATATGGTGATGGATGACAGAAGAGTGAAGGTGCGTGAGATTGTTAGTGCTGTAGGCATCTCGAATGAACGGGTACATAATATTTCGTATCAACATTTGTACATGACAAAGCTATCCGCAAGATGGGAGCCGCGATTGCTCACGCTTGACCAAAAACGAAATCGTGTGAAGTGTTGCAAGGACGGTTTGCAGCTGTTCCAGAAGAATCGGCAGGACTTTAAACGTCGTTTCGTCACTGTGGATGAAACATGGATACATTACTACACTCCTGAGACTAAAGAACAATCTAAACAATGGGTTACCAAGGAGGAATCTGCCCCAAAAAAGGCGAAGACCGTTCCTTCGGCCGGAAAGATTATGGCGACTGTCTTTCGGGATTCGCAAGGAATAATTCTCATCGACTATCTGGAAAAGGGTAAAACTATTACAGGTGCATATTATTCATCGTTATTGGACTGTTTAAAAACCGAGCTGCAAGGAAAACGCCCACGATTGGCCCACAAAAAAGTCCTTTTCCATCACGACAACGCACCAGCTCACGCCTCAGCAGTTGTAGTCGCAAAATTAATGGAAATAGGGTTCCAACTCGTTTCACATCCCCCCCTATTCTCCAGACTTGGCTCCCTCGGACTACTATTTGTTCCCCAATTTGAAGAAATATCTGGCGGGAAAAAGATTTTATTCAAACGAGGAGGTGACTGCAGAAACGAATGGCTATTTTTCAGACTTGGACAAATCCTATTATTCAGAAGGGATCAACAAACTAGAGCAGCGTTGGACGAAGTGTATAAGCCTAAAAGGAGACTATGTTGAAAAATAAAAAAGGTTTACCCCAAACAATTAAGTAGTTTTTATTTTTGCACGGACTTTTCAAACGACCCTCGTACTTACATTTTTATTATTACTGCATAGTTATATTTCGAAATGCTAGGCAGTATATTTGACGGTATCAAATTAGAGCATGATGATTGAAACTTTTAGGTTCGTTTTAGCTAAAAGAAACTCAAAATTTTAAAAGTTTTTCCATGTAATTCTCTATCACTTCGTAACAACTTTTAGTTCTTATTTTACAAGTATCGTTTCATTTTCAGCATTTTTACTCATTTAATTTAGAATGTAGTTCTGTTTACGACTTTTCTATTAAACTAAATTGTTTTTGCTATACGAGTATTAGTTTTAATTCTAACTACAGGACAAGTAAGTTTTCATTACTGAATCAAATTATAATCCTTTTGTTTCTATGAAATATGCAATATCTATTTTATTTTGATATAAGCAAAGGCTAGTTATGTATACTTTGCGTTGAACTAAACGAATGGCTACGCTAGCTTATAAACTTTTCTATATGCATAAAACGGATTTACCCAACAAAAGGCTTTATTATATTTTACCTAGGAGTCTATTTATACGTCTTATTACTTACTCACAATATATGGGAAAAAGTCAATACAAGTTAATAGAACTTCAATATCAATTTCAGACAATATTCTTGTAATCTTTCTAACAATGTACTTTAATTTACATCAAAAATTTGTTGGTTTCATTAGAATTTTGCAAATACAATTTAGTCCTTTTCAAAAGTAACATTGTATGAAATATTGCAATTTACAACCACAATGAAATAACATTCAGGTGAAATAAATTTCCTAGCATTATTTTCTAAGTAAGTATAAATTATGTTATTCGACCCAGTCAGTTATAAATACGGGAAAATAATAAAACTCTGCATTAAATTACCAATTTGTTTTTACGTAGACGCTTGTATTATCCATGAAAATTTATAGGTTTAGTTTTGGTTTAAGAAATTCAGAGGGTCATTAATCTCTAGTGAGCGGCAGCGACTGTAAACGTTTTTGCGTACGCGAAATCGCATTCTACTGTATTTCTCGAGGCGTCTGATAAGATCGGGTTGCAGCTAAATGACAAATGAGCAACCACATGGCATGATAATTTGCGACTCCATGTATTTACAAACCTAAAGCATTTTGTAGTATAACCTCACAATGTTTGCTACAAGAATTTAAGCTCCTATGGTACGTCTTTCTACATCTTACCATTTATCTTTTAAGGCCATTTATGCGCATATAATGCAACTTCTGTGTACACTACCTACGTAGGTAGGTTCAGTAGAACGTAAAACACACCGTACATATACTTGAAACGATTTTGCGTATACTTTAAATCATGATAATTTAAAATTATCTTGGAAAAAGTAGAGTTTATAACAAATTTCTCACAACTTCAATGCTACTGTAACAAATTATGAATATGCTTAGGACTGGTAATTATAGCACTAATCCAGTAGAATTAGACAACCGAAAAAGTACATAATGACCCAGTTTAATTCGATTTTCAGTGAATAAATAAAACGCAAAGCACTCCAAACCTGCCAATATTTGATTTCGATCAAATTAACGCTCCACGGAAAGCAAGCTGTGATTTGAAAGCGATTGTCTTTTTATCCTGCAGTATTTTTATTGTTTCCACAACAGACCGCAATGGGAGTTTAGAATTAAACATAGAGATTGGTATTCCTAGTCATGCCGTTTGCCTAATTAAACATGCAAAGAATTAAAAGAAATTGTAATTCACAAAACCTGTTGCATGCAAAGCAGTTAAAAGAGTGCATTATTACTAAAGTTAAAAAGAAGATGCACTTACAAAAACTAAAAAGCTAATTTTACATTCACACTAATCCGAGATAATTGAAATTTAGATTTAATTATAAACTAGATTTTACAAACCGCACCTGACGAAAATTAAAAATAAATTATTCATTACATATGCATAAGTTAACCATGTTTTCTTTTAAAATGAGGTTTTACGTTTTTTAGATATCTACATTTCGTATGAGAGAAAAATTACACTTCTGGAGCCCCGTTTCTTATTTAATGTAAAACCAAACGAAAAGAAATTTTGATTTGATCGATTCTCTTTATAAACATTGTAACAACTGAAACGTTTCGAACCAACTTTGGGTCTTTCTATAGACAATTCGAGATGATAAAGCTTATACAGTGTGTCCAAGCTAAGGATGCACAGCATGGAGATCTTGGAAACGGTAAGAGCTACAGGATCAGTTAAATAGGATGAAAGTTGACTATTTATAGGACCTTTTTGTTGGCGTTTGCGAAATTTAGATAGTTTCTGAGATATTTTAAAAAAGCTTACTTTCTCGATTTTTGTTTTTATTTTTTTTTCATTTATTTGAAGAGATATCGGAAAACTAAAACCACTTTTTCAGTGCCACTCTCTGTAGAATGTTTCGGCTTTGAGTAGCCATCATCAACCTCATTTTTCTAAATAGGCGGAAAAACGGTTGAAAATTGTTTTGGATACCTCTTGTTGTCAGGATCGTAATGATGTAAACATGCTAGGGTTGCTTTGATTGTTTATGCTATAAATTAATGTTTTTGTTTTTGTGTGAAAGGACTTGATTTCTGTTAAACAAAAGCGGGCTATGAAAACTGCAATATATATAGTTTTTTTTTTTTTGAGAAATAAAAGCAAATTCTTTCATGCATCTCCTTATTTGTAAGTTGTGTTAACTAATCATGCAAAATGAGATTCTCATATTTTATTCAATTTTCTTCTTAAATAAATATGTTATAAGCTATTATTAAAGCAGCTTTTGCAGTAGATAATTTTATACTATCAAATTAGGAATTACAAATAAAAAACTTACTGTAACATGTATTGGAATAAGTATCCATTATTTTCTAAACACACTGTAGAATGTAGGACACGCGTTAACATTTCTGGAGTAATTGTGTTGAAGGCTGCTGTGACTAACTGTAACAACTGCTGTTCATCTTTAAAATTTTGATTAAGCACATGGTTCTTGATATAATCTCAGAGGAAAAAACCTAATGGTGTTAGATCGGGTGATCGCGCAGGCCAGGGTATTGCAGAATGCGTGCCAATTCATTTTCAGGAAATCGGTGAAACATGTAATTACAAACGGCTCTAGAGTTATATGCTGGTGCACCATCCTGCTGAAACCAGCAATTCTGAGTAATTGCCAAAGTAAGTTGTCTAATTCTTTCTCTAAATCATTTTGCAGCAAGTTCAAGTAACGTTAAAGAATTATGATAAATAAAAGGTCCTATTATTTTTCTACCTAAAATGCCAACCCACATGTTAAAACCGCAACGATACTGATGTGCCCAATAATGTGTGTTACGTCTATTAAAAATACCATACTTTCAGCAGACCAGATCACTTTAAAAGGAGAATTTACATCATCATCACACTTTCTAGTATACCATTCACAGAGAGTACTGCGCCTTACATTAGCACCTGCTCTAAAAACTTTATAAATTCTGAATTTAAGTGGAGAAAATGTTTGGTTTCAAAATGAACTGAGCTGTAGATTTTGCCACACTAGTATTACATTCAATACTTCTAACCGATGTTTCGAGATTTTGCACAACAGCCTGTAAAACCATATTCTGTTTCACTTCATCGGACGGTAATTTTCTGGGAATAATGGGTTTTCTAAAAGAACTATGTTGTTTTAAATTGAACACTAAGCATCGAAAAATTGTTTTGTCTAATTGTTTTTTTTTCTGAGTATGTATTAATGCTTGCGTTCAACATCAACACAATCTCGATGGCGCAAAATGTAACTTGTCAACATATCAAATCTAGCACCTTCCATTTTTAATAATGTAACGAGCCATCCCTTGAATCTACTAGAGAAGTCTCGAACGGACTCGACATTGCCGGTCGAATGTGCGAGAGAAAGCGCGGTCCTACTAGGCTCATTGAGAGGAACGAGGAAACGTATATAAGCGGTAGCATGAATAGAGTCAGTTAGTTCTGCAGTAGATAAGCGCGTGTAGTTACGAATGAAATAAATGTAATTAGTGATAAATAAATTATTCTGTACATAAATAATAAATAATTTAGTGTAAATAAATACTGGAAATAATTTGTAAAAAACTAAGTAAAAATAAATATAAAAAAAATATACGTTCTTATTAAAACACAACAATTGGTGTCAGGTGTAAAGACCTTTAAAAATTTAAAAATTTAAAATAAAAATAATTTGTAAATGCCTACCACAAGATCTGCCTCAGCTAAAATGGATTTGGAATTAATTAAGATGTTACAAGAAATTAAGCAAACTATGGGAAATAACCAACTAGAGATGAATACACGATATGCAAGGCATAAATTCTAGAATGAATGAGAATCAATTAGAAATCAAAGGGAAAATAAATAACGTGCAAAGTAAAATGAATGAAAAAATGAAAACAATGAAAGTAGAAGTTGATGGATTATATCAAAAATATGACGAACTACAACAAAAGTTTGCTATGTTCGCAGCGAGGTACCTGAAGATATACAACTTCCACCTGCGGAGTGGGTGATCCGCGAACAACCCCTTGCGGATAATGGATGCAATGGTACACCGGAAAATCCTGTTCAACCTCCAATTTTCGTTTTGAAAAATAGCCTGGTCCACTTATTTAATGCAGTTCGAAGCGGCTGCTGTTACTAATAAGTGGATTGAAAAAGGAAAGGCAGTGTCTCTGATAGTGGCTTTACGCGGAGACGGCCTGGATGTGATACGTACGGTTCCGTACCACTTCACGATGAGATATGAGTTATGGAGATAAACACCTCCAGCAAGTATACTACGCGCAACTGAAAAGTAAAATGCAGCAACCTGGAGAGAGTTTACAAAAACTCCAAGCGGACATAGAGCGTTTAATTACGCTAGCATATCCAAAGCCTCCACAGAACAGCTGGCTGTCCAAACTTTTATCGACGCAGTTCGAGATTCTGAAACCCAACAGGCTTTGAGACTTACGCGTCATGTAAAATTAGAAAGTGCTTTGGCGCACGCGCTTGAGTTTGAAACAGCCAAGAGAACATCCCATGGTCATGTCCGTGTGCGAAGTACCGAGGCGGAAGATATAGAGGAAACAATGAAACAAATGATAAAGTAAATGTTTGACCTCCTTAAATCATGCCTCGGAGATTACCATCCAAGTGGCTTCGTTACGGTATCAACCAGGCAGTTTTTACATCGATGGCAGTAGTTTTGGGAAGACATGTTCGTTATTGATCGACACGGGAACAAGGAGGACAATAACCGTCTTGATATTGTTGAAGATAGAGGGTTACAGCCATCAAAAGTTCGGTTGAAAACTGCTATGGGTAAGCATGCCGATGTTCTTGGGGAACTAATGGTAGAAATGGAAATTGGTTTCAAGAGTTGCACGCATCAGGTGTTGGTAGCGGATATAGCCGACGAAGTTATCCTGGAAATGGATTTGTTGAAAATGTTTGGGTTTACATTAGATATGAAGAATGGGATCTTTCGTGTAGATAACAAAAAAGTCCCTATGCACCAAAAAGACAACGAATTGCTTCGAGTAATGCTTGTCGATAACGTTACCCTGCCGATACGACGTGAGAGGGTTGTTATGGCCCAAATGGATGGAAATCTCCGGGCAGGTTGTATGGGTGCCTTAGAACCGGATTATGCCAACAAAGGCATTGGAAGAGGTATTCTGATTGGGAAAGTGTTAATGAATGTGAAAGAACTAACGCCAATTCGACTAATGAATACTAAAGATTTCCCAATATTATTGAAGAAGAACACCAAAATCGGTTCTTGTTTGCCTGTGTCTTCTATAGTACGGTGTACAAAGACAACTGGAGTTTTTTCGTCTTCGGGAAGCTTGATAAACATACAAGCAATGATCACAGCTTTTTGTAAAAATTGAGCTCCAAGCCAAAAGACTAGAGTGCAAGAGTTAATTGGTCGTTACAAAAATGTATTTGCTCCAGATAAAGGACTGGCGGGTAAAACCAGTGTGGTGACCCATACGATCAATACAGGAGATGTCCAACCGATACGACAACGTCCAAGAAGGTTACCATGGGCAAAACGAGAAGAAGCAGAAAAGATTATCGAAGATATGACTAGCCAAGGTGTCATTGAAGCTTCAAATAGCCCTTGGGCATCACCCGTCGTCTTGGTAAAGAAGAAAGATGATAGTACACGATTTTGTGTCGACTACAGGCAATTAAACAGTGTCACCAAGAAAGACAGTTATCCGTTACCCAGAAGTGATGACACTTTGGACACTCTGTCTGGTTCCAAGTGGTTTTCCACCCTGGATATGAAAAGTGGGTATTGGCAGGTTGGACTGGAACCACAACATCGAGAGAAAACTGCCTTTACTATTGGTTCTGGCCTATAGCAAATTACAGTTATGCCATTTGGTCTGTGCAACGCTCCAGCAACGTTTGAACGATTGATGGAGTTGATCCTGAGAGGTTTATTGTGGAAGACCTGTTTAGTTTACCTCGACGATATTATTGTAATTGGTCGAACGTTTGAGGCACACGTTAAGAACTTGGAAGATGTGTTTCTGAGATTACGTGGAGCAAATCTGCAGTTGAGTCCAAAAAAGTGCAATCTGTTCCAGAAAGAAGTCAGATATCTTGGTCACCTGGTATCCGAAGATGGAGTAGCGGCTGATTCCGATAAGATTTGTGCGGTCCAAGAATGGCCTCACCTAAAAGATAAATACGAGCTTTGAAGTTTTCTGGGTTTGTATACCTACTACCGGCGATTCGTCCGGGGGTTTGCAGATATTGCAAAGTCTTTGATAAGATTGACAGAGAAAGACATAGATTTTCAATGGGACGCCGACTGTGAACGAGCCTTTAACGCTCTGAAACGAACTTTAGTGACAGCTCCGATCTTAAGCCAACCCAAACCGAACAAGCAATTTGTGCAGGAACGGATGCTAGCAATGTCGGAATAGGCGCCGTTCTGTCCCAAGTTCAAGATGAGCAAGAGAAAGTCATCGACTATTTTAGCAAGGTTCTGTCCAAGCCGGAGCACAACTACTGTATGACCCGTAGAGAATTGCTTGCAGTCGTCAAGGCCATTATGTTTACATCATTACGATCCTGACAACTAGAGCTATCGAAAACAATTTTTAATGTTTTTCCACCTATTAGAAAAACAAGGTTGATAATGGTTACTCAGAACCGAAACCTTGTACAGTAATTTTGCTAGCGTATTTTAATAGAGCACAAAAAGTGGCACTGGAAGAGTGGTTTTAGTTTTTCGCTATCTCTTCAAATAAATGACAGAAGGAATAAAAACGAAAATCGAGAAGTCAAGCTTTTTTTTAAATATCTCAGAAACTATCTAAATTTTGCAAACGCCAACAAAAAGGTCCTATAAATAGCCAATTTGCATTCTATTTAACCGATCCTGTAGTTCTTACCGTTTCCAAGATCTCCATGCGGTACATCCTTATCTTGGACACGCTGTACAGTCTGTCCACAAAGTAATTATTCTTTCTTGAATTTTGGTTACTTCACCTAACAGCGAAAAACACCAAAATCAAGCACAAAATATATAGCTTGTAAGACTTTTATGTGGGGCTGATACATGTGCGATTTTTCATAGTATTGGCCAATTAGGAAAAGTTTTTATTCATTATTTTTTATAATAACCGCAGCTAACTTGTCTTAAGTTCAATTTTTGTTTTTTGATTTCAATAACATTTTATAAGTATGATCTTTCAATACGTGTCTTTTTAATTTTGGTGCGGTACTATTTTTTTACGCATGTCGTCTAGTAACTTTTATATCGCTAATCAGTGAGTGAGCAGACTATATCCGTACTGTTTTAAACTCATTAACCAAATATCATATAAATCCATGTTTGGCCTATGATTGAGCGAAAACGTTTGTTGGTTAGGTTCTTTTATCGTTTCCCAATTCATCACTATTAAGCTACTTGCCATTTTCAATGCAGTTGGAAACTTCCCGTCGGTGTCTCAAGCCGCCCCACTGTGACAAAGATCTTTTGGATTTGGAGTATCCAGGCCATATACATCGAGGAGTAAGACACCATGTAAAACTCACCATCTGATGATACTGCAATTTTTCCTACCAGGACTATCAACATGATCGTCCGATCGACTTCAACATCACTAGTTGACAGCTTCAATACGATGTCGTCCTGGTTTGGGGTCTCAGTCCATCCATAAATAACACCATAATGACCATAATTCTGACTTCACAGCATTCAGGTTTTCGGGCTTTCACATGAGATATTATCAGCCGACACGACGAATGCCTGTGGACCATTGGCTTTGTGTGTTTCATTTATCTACCCTACCGAGTCACGTTTTTCCGCATTCACTTGTGATTCTCAGTACCACAGTTCCATTCCACTGCCAGAAGAAAGAAAAACTCATAAGCAGTCTACTTACTTTTGGTGATTGATCGACGTTGACGGCGACATGAATGAGAGTTCTGCAGTCAAAAATGTACTAAAAGGTGTCATTAGATTAAGTAAGTACCTACCAGTTGTTGCGGTCATTAGCCAGAAGGTTTCAACTTAATAACTATTCTCAACATTGGAGACTCATTGCAGTTACAGGTACAGCTAATTTATTTAGATTAATGATATATCGGTTCTGCTTTGTGCCAATCACTGCACATTTAACCGTTACCTATCATATCAGTTTCCGTCTCGAACTGTTCGACATAGGTATGCTTCCTTGTAAAGTCAAGATTACTGTATTCAAAGAAAAGATGACTAATTTCAGAGAAACTTGGCAGTTTTTCCACGTTTAATTGTGTTTTTTAAGATTTGGGTCGCTGCGTAAGTTGGTTACTTAGCTATAACAGAGTATACATCAGACATTACTAAAGCTAACTTAGGAAAATGAGATGGCTGCTGTTACTGAAAGATTTGCATTGAACTCTTGATTTTATTAAAATGAACTGCTAAATATAAGCAAGTAATTTGAATCTTTTTGCAGAGGATATGGTGTATTGTTAAGACCAAGAAGTTTTCCAGAATTATTTGCTGCGTTCACTACGTTTATAGATGATGAACTGTAAACAGTACCGATGCTACTACTCAAATTATGAAAACACACCGAACGAAAAAATTCCTTGTAACAGATCTGTCACTGAAAAAGGGCTATCTTGTCTATCTTTATGTCCTCATGGCGGGTAGATTTGGCATAGATTATTTCATCGATGAATCTAGATTTACATGTGTATGGTATTTATATGGAATCTAAAATTTGAATGCTTTTGTAAGCATTTCGTAATTCTTACATACGGAAGAAGTTGTATTTTGTTACTTGCCCATTTTACTTAGTTTTAGTCGTTGTAATGTCATATGAAACTTAAAAAAGAAAATAACAGAGCACGTTTCTTGGTTATCTATTTCAGTACTAAATCTTTCTAGGGTTTGGTGTGTCCTACCTCTAAAAACTCTTCTAACAGAGTAATGATTATCAGAAGCGGATTTAGGTTTGATTGCGCCCTAGGCCTATTTTGATATGGCGCCCTTTTTGTTTTTTAAAGATGTATATAAAATATACAGGGTGTCCCGTAAATACCAATAAAGCTTTAGGTAAACATCTTCTTCTATGAGTGCTTATTGCAAATCTGCAAAAAGTTAGTTTTCTTGTACATGTAGTCAGAAGTTAATATCTTTAACACTAAATAAATAGAAGCCAAAGAATCGAATCCAAATGAGCCATTACCAATTCAGCAAATGAATCTGTTGAAACAACAATTACCCTTGATAAAGCACAGAACTGTTAGATTTCTCTTTTTGAAGATTCTGTTAACAATTGAATTCTTACCAAAAAATAGATATGACACACATGTAAGTCTTGGGTGTACTGATAAATCTGATGAAATTAGTTGCCAAAAATTCTTTCAAGTTTTGACAATTTGATGATGATCCATTATCACTGGAATGAAATTGATAAATCTTTGATTTCTTGCGATACTTTGGCACCTGTATTCGAATAATTTTGTATTTGCCTACAGCAGCGTTGCCAAATTTAAATTTCCTTTTTTGGTTCGTGTGACATATCTAAGTACATTGAAACATTTGTGTTTTTAATTTTGGCATCTTAAGAGGTTGAGGAAAGCTGCTATCTGAAGCTTTATTGGCATTTACGGGACACCCTGTATAATAATGAAAATATAAAAAAACAATGCTGTGGCAAAAGACAAAGAGTTGAGAAAAATCTATTCAATTTTTTTATATTTCTATAATTCCCGAAATTTTCAGTTGGTCAATTAATATTTTTTTTATTTTAATAATTATATGATTTAATGAATAAACATATATTTTTCACTTAGCAATTTTAATTTAATAATTCCTTGTAAAATATAAAACACTAATATCTATCTACATTTCCATCTTAAAATATTTGTCAAAATGAATAAACAGATTCAAATCAAGTCGTGTCACATGAGTTAAAGAAAAAAACTTTTTCTACGCCTGTGTGGGAAGTAGCGACATTAGTAGGCAAGAATATTATCAAAAACGTTTTTTTATAGCTGTCTTTACAATATGTAAGTTATTCAAACACTCCACATAAGAATAAACACTGAAGTAATTCTCAAGATTCAGAGACTGGCAAAGGGTACAATGACCTTGAGATACTTTAACGTCCGAAAAGTTGTATAGGTATACATAATTTTTTTACAGAGGAAATTATGTATTATGAAACGGTTTTTTAAAAAGAAATAATAACAAAAGCAGATGTGAGAACCCCAAATGAAATTACTTATTCAGAGTTGTCACTGATTGAATTAAGATCAATTTTGGTAGCTACTGACAAGTAAAATTTCGGAATCTGTTTGTACAAATAGCAAGTTACCTATTAGATTTTAAGCTGCTTAGATTGTTATTGCGTCGCCTTCTGCTAACATTACCGAGATCGTTGAGTTGAAAGAATTGATTAGTCGTTACGAGAAACAAAATCTACCTTGGAATAACTTTAACGCTATATAATCTGTTGAAGTTGTTCGTCAAATTATATAAAATCTCTACAAGAACTGCTTTATCAGATCAGAATTTATCATAGTTCACAAATAGGTATTTACCTTGACATTTTTGTGCTTGCACTTAAAATTACTTGCAACGATGTTATTATTTCTACTCACTACAAAAAGTTAATAGCTTTTTGTTGCATGAGTTAGCCAAAGCAGCATTTTTTCTAACCAATAAAAACCAAGCAACAAATAAACTCAATTCGGTTAAACCAGGATTATACATAGAAGTAATATTTTCTCTGTGTCAATCTGATGTTCAATGAAACATTTTCTAAAAGAAAGTGAAAAAATTGAGAGTAAATTATTATAATATTCTGTCAAAAAGTATAGGAAAAAACAACGCTGTAGAAAATCTAAAAATTATTATCGGCAGTACTACTATCTTGAACTAAATCTAATTTTGCAAGTTGAAGCTTTATCCTATTTTAATCTCTATGCGTACATATAAGAGCCATTTAACTCCAGCTTACTTTCTAAAGATATTGCTAATTTTCTAACAAGTACGTAATTTACTATTTAAGGTAACATAAACTCTGAAAGTAAGTACAGGTTATATCTATAAAAAATAAATTGCAACTCTTAAGTTGTGAAGCTTACTAAAAATACTACTACATGCTAGAACTTAATAAATCCTAGTAGCTTATTTCTAAGAATGTATCATGGTATGAAAATTGTTCTAGCAAATTTATCTGCATAAGTTCAAAGTTAAAATTAAGAAGGCTAAAACAGTATTTTTTGGTTCACAAACACGATGCCGATGCTGTAACATATTCGATACTTGTAGCATACGCAATTTCCACATAAGCATTTTTACTTGTTTTACACTAAAATTTACATAATGTAATTTTCATCTTATTTAAATATACAGAGCAGCATTAAGTAAAAAAAGCAGGGTAGTATTTGTTTTTAAAATAACTTTCGTGGTGTACTAGAGTATTCGAAAGTAATGTTAGGATATTTCCTAATTTCATTTCCAAATTGTAAATAATATTGTAAACTCTATTAAACTTCTTTCTCAAGCTGTAATAGTAGTTATTTTCAGTGGCAAGGCCGAAATTCTGCAAAAGGAATTAGAGCCCCTGAAAAGTGACAGCGCAGGAGTATTAAACAAAACGTTTTATATTCGTTAGGTAAAAAGTTTATCATTTGTGAGATATAAGTCAACACAATGTTTTCTTCATTTTTTAACTGAGGGTCATTGATCTATTGATCGTAATGGAATTTGGTCAGTTGGCTTGTGGAGTTAAGATGATCTTTTTCCTGACATATCGATGAAATTAATCATTTGGAACACATAGTTTTTCACGCACACCTCTTCTTGAAGACCTAGAACTTTTCTACGGGCAAGATTTAAAAATCTGAGCACTATTATTTAAAGATCAACTTCTTCTGCAAGAAAAGCCACCTCTCGCAATTTTTTCGGGTACTCAACCGTTTTCGAGAAGATTAAGCTTTTTTGAATGCTTGAAATATTGTTACTAATCTTGTCACGAGTAAAGTAAATTACATTACCATGGAAATGAAACAAGTTGTTTTAAGCTAGATATTCCAATAGTACTCTTTTACTCGCGTAAAAGTTTCGTACTTACTGTAAGCTTACTGTAACATTCTCAACAATCTTTATTAAAATAGGCAAAAAGACTTTTAATAAATGATTTAATTTAAATTGTACAAAAAAATATAATGATAATAATAATAATACAAGTAATAAGAAAATCAATCAATTAATCATGTGTTTAAAATTTCCTCCGTTACAGCGAATTCAGGCTTGAACTCGTTCTTACATTTTGAAAAACATTTGGAGTTTGCCGAATTTCTTGGAATACATTCAATATTTTGTTCTTTAACTCATCTTGCGTATTAACAGGTGTGCGATAAACTTTCTCTTTTATTAAACCCCAGAAATAAAAATCCAGAAACGCAATATCTAGAAATCTGGGTGGCCATTTAATTGGAGTATTATTACCAGGACCAATCCACCTACCAGCAAAATTTTCATTTCACCCCTTCGTGCATGAAGATCATTCAATGGTGCTAAAGCTATGTCGTCCAATAAATCAGAGAGTGTAGTTTGCAGAAACTCCAAATAATACTAGCCGTTCAATCCTGCTGGTAGCCCAACAACAATTAAAACATCTCCAATAATTCCCGCTCAAACATTAATAGAAAATTGCCGCTGAAAACAACTTGGTCAAACTTTGTCGGGATTTTCATCACCCTACACATAAAGTTTGTCAAACATGAATTATCCGTAAACAGAAGTGTCTTCAGGAAACTTTCTCGGACAAAGCAATTAATGAACCTTCGCAGAATTTCATTGGAAAAGCGCGATCTTCTTCCTGCAAACCTTGAACGGGCTGAAGATGATACGACAGCAACTGTTGCTTTTGCAATACTTGATAAACGATGCCATTATTAACATTAAATCGCTTTGTCAGACTGCAAACACTTTCCTTGGGATTCTCTGCTACAGCATGCAGAATTTGTTCCTCGTCTTCAACATCTAACTGATGAGGCCGACCAGAATACCAGCAACTTTCTTAACTGTTCTGAATTCCCTCACTCTCTGGTCCGCCGCAGCAAATATGGTATGATGAGAAGTACACCTATTCGGAAATCTTTCGGCATACGTTCTTGCTGCAGCCCAACAATTCATTCGACACTCTCCCAATCAATATTAAATGCATATCCGCATATTCGTTCAACAAATATTTCAATATTTAAAATCAGAACAACAAAACAAAAACCAAATAACAACAAGACACCAAGAAAAATGAAAATTTATAATGAAAAAAATGTAATAATCGACAAAACGTAACAAAATTACAAGTTATCAAATTCGCATATCATACAAACAGTAAAACAACACTAAACAATGAAATGAAATAAAATGAAATGAAAATGAATGAAATTGAAATGAAACAAATCTCCATGATAATGCGATTTACTTTACCCGTGACGAGATTAGTAACGATATTTCAAGCATTCAAAAAAACTCAGTTTTCACGAAAACTGTTGAGTTTACGAAAAACTTGCAAGAGGTGGAATTTCTTGCAGAAGTAAACTTTAAAATAATAGTGCTCAAATTTAAAATTTTGCTCATAGAAGTTTTAAGCCTTCAAAAAGAAGTGTGCGTCTCAAATTTCATTATAATCGATAGATTTAGTGAGAAGCAGTTAAGAAATTAAGAGAAGATTGTATTAACTTTGACAGCTTATTGTAACTCAAAAACGAGAAACCTTTTACCTAATGATTTTTCGATAAATCTTCGTCATTTGTTCCCCAGAATAAGTGGTTAATTAAGGGTTGTCGATGTTATTTTGGGACACTTTGTATGTGACTAACAATACTAAAGATGTAAGTAAAGACACACTGAATTCGAAGAAAAGCAAAGGAATTTTCAAATTTTTCAGTTTAATTGCATAGGACAAAATTCATATTGTAGAAGTAGCAAATATCAGTACAACTGCCGACTGCTTTCTATTTATTGATTTTCACCGAAGGAAAAACTGCTGCATTGATTTTACATATTGAGCAAGAACACGTTGCAAGAAGTTTAGTTTTTTCCCACTAGCTGTTGTCTTTTCAATAGACAAAAGGTAGACTAAGTATTAAATATATGGAACGAGATTACAGAATTTTGTAATTTGACATTTCTATTGATAGAAATCTATATTACATAGTGTTATGATATGGAGAGCTCTTTTTCTCAGGGTCCTTATTTTTCTTCGTTTGGTTCTTAATTTTTTTTATTAAAACGCTATTTTCTTGACAATATTAATTTATTTTTCTTCTACTGTCATTACATTTTTTCAAACAAAAAAACTTTTTTTTTATACTCTTTTTTTATCATTTTCAAATATCACTACATTTTTAATATCATCACATTTCCCCTCCATATTAATATAAATTTTAAGCGTTTTATACTATAGCTTAAATTTTGATTAATATTCACTAAAATATATTCAACTGTGAATTCCATTACAATTTGATCTTTATTTTTTTTTATTTGTCTTACGTAATATAAGAGATATTGTTTTGTTTCATGGTATACATAATTTTTTTTATTTATTTTTTTTATGTTTTTATTCTAACCTCAATTATTTAAATTGACGGTCTTGCACTTGGACATTTGTCAAACGTCATTTTGATATTAGGCAACTGTCATTCATTCATTTTTTTTACATTAGTTAATTGTCATTTTTGACATTTGTTGATTGTCACTTTGACATTACATTATTTCAACAAAAGAAAAATTTAAAATTTTATAAGTTTAGTTAGCATTATTAGCATTTTATACAAGATTTTATTCGTTTTAGCTCAACATTTGGTATTTTTATTCTATTTCATATTTCCTTCCCATTTCCTCCTTATTTTC
>VTPC01006938.1:0-12074 GCA_011009095.1 Ignelater luminosus | reverse complement strand
ATAATAAAAAATCAGTTTATTCTTAGGGTAAACTTAAATAATACGGCCTTTATCCAGATCCTTAACACAAAGAATTTGTCGTTCGATCTTGATTTTTACATTTTTTTCAACAAAGGAAATCCGAATATCTTAAAAGACAATACCTCGAAATCAATAATATTTCAAAATTTACATAATCTTCAAGCAAGTAAATTAAGATATTTACGCACACTATGCCATACCGCCTTAATAATCAACAGACAAGAGTGCACTAAAAGACTAAACAAATAGTATGAGCTAAATAAATAGAATTTAAAAAAACAAAACAAAGAAACAAACAATGAAAACAATCAGTTTTACATAATCATAATCACAATATAAAAAAAATATCTAAGCAATTTCAGCCCAGTCTCATTAATGAGAGGATGACACTTTAAAATAATATCGTTGTAACTAGTATGAAGAATAAATACCTAAACCACACAAACATTTCAATAGGAAAAATGGCATATAAAGGAAACATTTCGGGTTGTCTTATTTAAAATTAATCATTTTTGTAACGTGTTCTTTTAGGAATTCTTCAATATAAATTCCATGCCTTGTTTCACAGTTATTGGAAGAATACTATCATCACATATCAATAAGTTGTTTCATTTTCTTTTTAGATTTTGAAAAGCAGCAGCTTAATATGAGAATTTTTCAAACTTCGTTCGCTTTTTGAAAACAATTTCATCAGCTTTCTTATTACACTGAGAAACATAAATAACTTTATTACTTCCCAATATAAACATTTTTAGAATGTTGATGGATAATAATGAAGATAAAAAGTTGAAAGCAAATATCTCGTTACCTACATAAAATTACTGATAGACAGAGGCCTAAGTAAATTATCCATTTAGAGGCAACCAGATGTTTCGTGTATCAAGCTTAATCTATTCATGCTTGATTAATAATATGATTTTAGTAATTAATGAATTCTCTATTCATTTGATAACTCCAGCACACTAGCACACGTTTCCAGTTTCATTATTTCTGATTCACCTGATCTGCGAAACACGACTAATACGTAATATTATTCCCGGAATACGTTTGCATAATCCAAACGTTGGTTAGGAAATGTAGCACCGGAGCAGGAAAATTCGATGCAAATATTCATTTTAGTATTTGAAACGCGAATAAAGTAAAATTGATGATCTCTTTAAAATAATAGCGCAAGCAATTACCGACGCTTCAGCTGCTTAAAATAATGGAAAACTCCAAGTACAACAATGCCTCAGTAAGGCTGCGCCTCTCATGTTATTATTAATGGCCGTGAAAAAAGTATTCGCTTCAGTTATCATTACCTCGGCTGTTTCTAAGTTTATACGACTGTGAAGCAGTCATTTTAAGACACAATTTTCTAAAGAACTTGCTACTCTCGATAAATAACATAAATACATCAACCAGTAAGCAGGAATTTTGAAATACCAACATTAAACGACACAAAAGAGGTAGGTATAATCAACATTTTTTGCAAGAGATAACAATACACTCTTAATGAAGCTCGTTTACGAAAATTTGCCATTCCAACCACAACAATCTGAAGTAGTAATAAAATGTGGGGAGCTAACTGTGATAACCTGGAATGCATAATAATAAAAAATCAAAAGGCAAAAATTTTTATGTACTGTGGGCTGTAGCTAACTGTAGTTGAAATCAATAATTCGATTGTGAAATGCTTTTGCGGATACAGCCCCCATCTTGAGGGATGACTATACGAATTTAAATGAGGTAGAAAAACATGGTCTTGGGTACAACAGCGGCAGTTAAAATAAAATTCACAATACATTACGGTGAAATTAAAGAGAAGAATAGTGCGCAATTTAATATAAGTATAAAATCGATGGACTGATTGACTTTCAATGCTTTTAGGGTTCGACACCCTATCCTAATACGTAATTATTTCACGGCTTTGTAGTCTTATATAGATCTAAATAGGGTGTAAAGAACAATGTGAAAATATAATCATGATGATGTCAAACGAAAATGCGCCTTGAGGAAATAAAATCCGAAGAGATTTTAAAGAATAAAAAGCTTCATACCTCAACTGAAATAAACGAAGTGAAAAAGATTAGACTGATTTTCTTTTTCTTAAATAGGGTTTCAGTTAGTTTTATACGTTCTACACTCTGATCCTAACTCGTTTTTATATTTCCAGACAGATGGCATTTCATCTACCGTAAGAATCTGCACTTTAAACATCAACATAACTTTCAAAAGCTTGACTGTATGAAAATCAAATGTAAAAGTAGCTTTCTAGAGATTCTACAACGTATTTTGATTCTTATTGTCTTCATGCCAGACAATTCTCATATACTGATTTCAGTTACCAACAAGATAAAGAAAGCATACAGGTTGTTTCAGTTTTATATCTTGGTAATTTTAGTAAATGATAAAAAGCTAAAAAATAAGTTTCTTTGTCTTACAAAGTTAATCCAAAAACGATTAGTTTTCAAGATGCATTGCATGTTACATGTTAATCTTTAAAACAATATAATTCCTTAGGGCTCTTTAACATTTTTTTGTGTTACTGAAAAACTGATTATTTTAATATTTTGAATATTTTTCTGCTACTGATTCAAAAATTGACATTTAGGCATTAATGACAGCTATCGAAAGTGGGATTTCCGGCCAAAAATTACTTCTCGCACGTTGCCATTGTTTGAAGTAATGAGTAAGTGGTAAATACATTGCCAATTTTCTGCACACTAATCTACGACTAAGAAATTCTTATTTTTCATTTTTTTAGCAATGTGGGAGAAAGAATGTTATATTTCACTCTTGTGAGGTGTACTCCGCACAAAATGAGTATGAATCATTTTAAAGTTAGTGACAAAGGTTATTCTAAATTTGATTTTTTTTTCTAGATTCTTCAAGATCAACTTAGTACTAGTCCACACAAAAATCATTTTGTTTAGAAATCACTAGGCCATAGTAATCAATCCTTTCTCGGGCCTAAGAAAGTTTACGTTAAATTGCTATCTTCTTACTTCTGGAAAGCGCACTGTGCTCATTCGATGAGGCGGATGGTTGACCTTGGCTGATTGGGACAGGCCGTGGATCACTGGTATTCGGTAATGCTTTTTGCTTGGACACGCTGGGCCAAATTTCTATGTGTAATGTCATTTTAAGATTTTATATCGTTTTAATGATTCAGTGAACATATTTAGTTATTTCGCTTATTAATATTTTCAATTAAAAGTATTTGTTAATTTATTCCCCATAATGTTTATCTACAGTACTGTGTGATTTCATTTAAAGATTGTTTATCATACTATAGTTGGGTAGATTTTGCGAAATGTTGTTTGTTAGCGCTGTCCTAGGTTCAGTCTGCTTCAATGTAGATTGAATTATATGTAATCTTTATTTTATATGGGAGTATGATATGTTCATAAATGGTTCCTGTGTAATTTTGTCTTTCACAAAACTTTGGCAAGTTTGCTTACAGAAACGCAGTTTGTAAAGAGGAGAATCAACGCAAATGCCACCGTAGGTGGCTGCCATTTAGGAAACTTAATTCCTCTATGGCTGGAGAATTTGGAAAAACGGATAATCGTCAACATCATGTCAGGCACCAAGCAGTCCGCACGCCCATTAACGGCGATGATGGTCTGGTGGCGACGGTTGAGCAGGCCGGAAGCAGGGTCCTCCAGAATCCCCGCCGATGTTGATGACCCATGTTCAGGTGGAATGCCCAAAGACAGCCAGCGAGCCGTCACACAGTGACGACGATTGTGGTAACACGATGCGGCGGTTCTTTTCAGAACGGTGTTGGTATTGTGTAGTGAGGGGTGTGTATATGTTGGAGTGGTGATGTGTGGGCGTCTAGGTGTGCATAGTGTGCCGTGGGCTAGTGCAGAAACTGTTCCGGCATTTGCCTTCACCACTAGGGAAACCACGGAAAACCCTAGTGAGAACAGTGTGGCGGGTGATTACTGAATGCGGCGTGGAGAAGTTGGGATGGGTGTGGAAATGGCGGGAAATGATTTGGCGGGAAGTGTAGCGGATAGGCGACGAATTTCCGGGCGCAGTGGAATTGGTACCTTGAGGAGCCTCGGGCTCAAGGGTTTGGGTGGGAACAGGAATTGGGTTGGTCGCGGCCCGGTAGCTACCCGGGCCGATCGGAAGAGGCTGAGATGAGTGGATGATGGTGGCCGGGCCTACGCACTCCTACGCAGGCGCCGGTTGGTGGTGGAGCGACCGTTGATCCATCTACTGCATCTTGGGTTAGGTTGGAAATGTGGCGGTCGCGGCCCTCAAGCTCCCCAATTCTTGAAGACCGACGGTCGAGTGGGATGATGCAGCAGTGCGGCCTCAAGTCGCCCCGTTGGCGGTGGAAATTGGGCCAGCTCTGTGCTCCCTAATACACAGACTCTGGAGGGTGGGATGGCGGTAGCCTCGACTACCGCGCTGTTGGTTGAGCCCGTACTATTCGTCGCCGATGCACTACACTCGCGCTGAAGACCGGGTCGACTGCCTCGCTTCGCACTCGAGGCCGAACTAAATCCGTTGAACGTTCCCGGCACTTTTTGAGTTTGTAAAAGGATAGCGCGTGTTTATATGAAAATACGAACATTCTGGTCTGTTAATGTGTGTATTATTCTACACGGTAAACGCAGACAATTCATATCTCGACATTTCGTTAACAAAGAAAAGAAACTTAATACATTACTAATTTAAATGAGCTCTTATGTTTTTGTGTCTTCAGCTCTCATATCGAACTGTATTTTCACTTTCTGTTACAAGTTTCAGCACATAGGGAATATTCCATCGTATAAATAGGGGTGGTTGTTTTGTCATCTTTATTCTACTCATGTCAAGTGCGGTTGCGCCTAGCTAGGCGTGGCTTCGGCTTTGAGTTTGTCTGGCGCACATTAAAGAACGCGTTGGCAGAGTGAATTAATCCAAAACAGATTCAGTCAGGTAAAGAGGACAGATCTAGCTTCGAGCATTAGCAGGTCGTTGTTAAAATATTATACCGCAAATTCATATCGTTCGAAAGTTAATTAGAACTTATTGGAAGTGGTTTCTTTGTTTAAGCTAGTTACGATTACCTATCTAATCGGATATATTTCAGCTCGACTGGCAGCAGTAAGCATTTGTTAATAGCTTTGTGAAATTGCGTGCAAAAGTGTGCACCGGCGTTCTCGTACTTAACAATCTATTGCGAGTAAATAAAGCATTTTCGACGCGTTACTTCAAATGTGGAAGTACGTGAGGGTATGGCGTATTGATTAAACAGTTTCCTTCCGTCTTTGAGTAAAACCTTGGATTATATAACGCCGCTTGGAGTGACTGATAACCTCGAACATTTTGTGTAAGTTTGTAGTGTAAGCTAGTTAAGCACACCGTTTTGAATTTGTTTAAGTACAAATACTAAGACTAAGTCAGTATAATTGCTCTTGGTAAGTTTGGAGAGAGCTCGAGAATAAAGTGTTCAATGCTATCAAAGCGAGCTATATATGTACACTGTTTTCTTGATTTGGTTCCTGGCGCCCATATCGATTGTGACACTTTCAAGTAATAAGTGAGGTCTTTGATTGAGCTTTGAATTTAATTTATGGTAGGTTACCCTGTGAACTCCTCCTTTCTCCGACATTTGAGCTGCTACGAGCACAACATTTATCTGCACGGGCATAAGACCTCTTTTCCTGGTTTTGCCCGTAACATAGATAGTATTGTTTGTAATGTTATTTTAAAAATTTGCACTAAATCCGCCCCTGTCTTTCAATTTCGTTCAGATATTTGTTTTCTTGACGCGCAATATTTAAATTGTTTCATTAAACGAATGTTTGTTATAATGTTATTTTAAAGAATTGATAACTTTATGGTCTCGACTTCTAGACTCCGTTCAGACGTGCCTTTTGCTGTTTTCCAATATCAGATTCCTGGAAATCTTAGTCGCAAAAATTAAAGTCACACCGTTTCGATTGAGCCAGGTTTAAGCTGGTGAATCTACAAGTAAAGTTTTCCATTGTCGTATAAAAAGTATTAATGTCTTAATCTGTTAGGGTGTATATACGACTTTTTAACCCCACTTCCGTAAGTACGTAACAAAAAACGCAGAGGTTAGGCAGTGCGATAAGAGCTGCGTACTCGAACCAACGTGTGGTAATTTTCGACGTTTACCTCTACATCCTCTAATTGGATTCAAACCAAATTAAGTGAAGCGATCTTCTTAAAAAAAGAGATCGGACTGAAGAAATCGTAATTTCTTCGTGTCAGAGATGCGCAATAGTCGCGGAAGAAAGTGGTTCGTTTACCAACAGTAAGGCTTATAAATTTCGTTATCGTGGGGAATGTATAACCCAAATATAATTGCGCTGGTGTCCTCCAGGAAGTAGCAATTGTAGAGGGTAGGAACGAAACCATTTTGGCCCCGTTGGTGTAGCACCTGTGTGTTTTACATCTTGGAAGCTCCGTGATCCGAATGGACTAAGTAAACTTAAAGAGCGTTTGAGACTCAAAGTGGTTTTAGCTATTTTTAAAGTTTGTGTATAAACACTTGGATTTTGTTCTTGTGCTTTTTGGTTATTGTTAACAACAGTGATTGTTCGTTGAAACCTAAGTTCCTTTGAACATTGGTGAACGTGAAATTTTGCGTCGAATACCATGTGGATTAGCTGCTGTCGTGGAAATCAGAGACCTGCATATATCACCTGGAAGGAAGATTGCCGTTGTAGTAAGAAAGACCTGTTTTGTTTTGTTATTTGAGTTCTTATGATTGTTTCATTTGATAAAGACTATGAGAACGTGGAATTTGTGAAATATTCCATACGAAAATCTTGCTTAGGCAAGATTAGTTTTGCTTTTCTCATTAAATTGTAATATTCACGATCAATATTTTTAACTAATTTGTTACAGGAACGTTCCCAGGTAAATTTTAGCTGGTGTTGGTTAAATTATTGCAACATAAATAATAACTTTTGACTACTGTTTTTTTGTTATTAGATATAAAGTTTATTTGTTGCTATTTCAAAATTTTCTTTTTGTTAATTGGAATAACTTTTTTTTACTCTTATTTTCTTATTTGTGTATCAACTTTGTTCTCCAGTGAAGAAATTAATTCATACCCTTTATTGATATTCTTTTGTAGTGTTATTTTGTTATTTTTATATTCTTGTTTGTGTGTGTTTAATCCATTTTTATTATTGTTTTAACAAATATAAGGAAGGTCGATTATTTACGTTTTGTGTTTTTTTTGTAAGTGGATCTCTGGTCCAGATAAGCAGCGTTAATTTTGTTACTTTGTTCGTTTGGCTATTAAAAAGCACGGTGGTGCTTAGTCCAAATTTCATTTATAGACTAGATACCTTTGTTCAAGAGAGAAGTAAATATCAATCTAGTATTTCTTTCTTGGATCTTTTTTGAAAAAGAAGGAAGTCTTCAGAGGACTTCCTTGTCAAGATTGATCAAGACAAATCACGTGTTTATACAGTTTTTTTTGTTTGTGTTGAGTCTCGATTGCGAAACGCTAAAGCGAGTTTTAATAAAGCTTCCACGAGGTAAGTTACACATAGGGTGAGGTTTCGCAAGAAGCCTATATACAGGGTGTCGGATTCACGAGTAGTCGCGTGACCGACCATCAGAACCCTTCGATCTACGACTGCTGGCGCCCTCTTTTATGACCATCTATTAGTTTAATAAGAGTTTTGGAAAAAGGTGAGCTTCTCTTTGTGAGAGATTAGCCAAGTTTATTTGAGAATCCACCCCATCTGCGGCATGAGCTACGGGATTTAACATCTACCTTTGGTCTGGACGGGACTTGTGCATACTTTTGAGCATTTTCCCGTTACATGTTTTGGCCGTGGAATTAACTTTTTAATCTTAAACTTTATGCATAAAAATAGTTTTTAAGGAGAAAGTGACTTTTCTTTTTTTTACGTAAGCTAGAAGAAAATGGCAACAATATGGTAATGGTCCTGCTTGTTGTAGATCACACTTGATATGAGTTTGTTCTTGACCAGAAATAGAAATTATTTAAGAAAAAGTATTGCTTTTCCGTAGGTCATCTTGCAGATATTGACATTCAAAAATAAAATAGTACCAAAGCATGTTAAGGTTAAAATTTAAGAAAAGTTTGAACAAGTAGTTTATACATTATTGAGCAACATTTGTTGCTAGGAAGTGCTAAAACACCTTCTCTTAATAAAGGATTAGTCGAGTACAGGTTCTCAAAGCAGAAATCGCCTGTATTCATATCTTGTTTTGCTAACAAGAACAATTGTCGCATAAGCTCTGAAACCAAACCTACGAAGCCATATGACAATAGTTGTTTGTGCTTCAAAATTCAAAGTGAGGGATCAGGGCTTTTTACTCGGATAATGATTTAATCTTTTGTAGTTTGATGATCACAAATACAGTTTTTATCACTGAAGTGTGATCTTTCTGTAATCTTCACGGTACTTGGGGGTGCAGTATTTTTCTTAAGGGGTACTTCTTATAAGCTTGCAGTAAGGTGTAATAGTACTTTAGTTAGTTACGCCACTGCTTTAATATTATATTATTATCATTTTTTCATTCACTAACTTCTCTTACAGAGGCACATTTTAAAAATACAGCTTTGAAAAACTTACCTTAATATATGTACTTTTAGTAGCAATTAATATTTTATAAATCGATATCGAACTAATTGGGTATTCATTTAATTCGTAACATCGGTAATACTTAATACAAAATGCATTTATTCATTAAATTTGTATCGTATCCGTGATTCAAGCTGTTGCATTTTATAATTAAAGGTAATTAATTACTGTTATTCGTAATTCGTAGTAGGTATAATTTATGTATGCCAGTGAGGATTTATAATCGGAAAATCATTTACACGCTATTAAAATTTCTACCAATTTTCATTAAAACAAGAGGAACAGGAAAACCAAAATATTTCAGTTTATAAACGTTCTAAGGTTATTACAATAATCGCTCCATGATTATATAATAACTCAGCATAGCAGGTGAAAGCAAATGGACAATTTACATTGTAAGTCTGGGGAAAGAAGTCGTGAAATACCCATCAGGGGCATCAGGAGATGCTCTGATATTGAACTCGCTTTATATCAGATTTAAACCCTCAGGCTTTAACATAAAGGTGAAGAGAGAACTCTTGTTTCTGCATTCGAAAAAAGATGGGAGCAACAACTATGCAGATGTATAAATTTAAACTCAAAAGTAGAAAAGTTAGCGTGCAACTATAAACACGGTTACACTTAAATAAATTTTCTTTTTAAGAATAAAACTTTTAAATGACTTTCAAACTAAAAACAGGCGAGGTAACAGAACCTTTTCACATCTCTAAGCTGTAGCCATGTGCACCCTCGAAGAATTCCGTGCCGCGCGATACAAAATTAAATTAGAGAATATATAAAATTTTATGTGAAAATCTCCAGACGCCAGCGATCGACAGTAAATATGCAATAAGGAAATAAATTTTCGTTTTATCTAAGGCGCTTGCATATTCATTTCCTTCTGAAGACGAGGCCCCGTTAATCTTTAATACCTGAACCCCGATGGAGCTTCTTAAAGTTAAATAAAAATTAAGACCACGATTTACAGGGCGGAACTGCTTGATTTAATGCTCTGTTTTCGTAGGTTAAGCAATGTGTGCACGTATGTGAATTATGGCCCACAATTTAATTCTTTATGTCGGGGAACAAGAGCAATGCACGTCGTGCAGTCGACAGAAATATGAAAAGTATTTTATTCCACCCTACTTCTGCACATTGCTGAAGTATCTAGCATAAAACAAGTGCAGAAGCTGAAGTGAATAATATACATGTAACATGCGCATAAAAACTTAGACACTCACGTTATACGGTTTTACTACCATCGCTCCTGAAGCCAGGATGACAACCCCACAAGATGCTTTCTTACTATTCTGCAATAGAAGAAGTTTAAAATTAGAAGCAACACTGCACTAACTTCATATAACTTTATACATAAAAGTTATGTGCTAGAAATTTGAAGCTATTGCTATTTTAAAGAGATTACCAAACTTTGGTTTTTAGACAATAACGTTAAACAAAATAAATGTTCATTACTATTGTTATTGCTTTTCTTCTTTTCAAAGATCACAAAACAAACTTGTGGAACATTTCAAATTTCTATCTCTAAATAAGAAAGACGTAATTAATTCCTGTTGGTTTAATATACATCCCAACAATTTCTTTAAACGTGTCCCTTTCTGAATTTTACTGCTTTTGTTTTATTGCTTCTTTAGATGGTAACAACATTACACTCTCGCAAAAGTAGTGTTTTATGAGCTCTTAAAAGTTAAATTTCAAGTTCACTTTGTCTTTACGAATCACTTTCATTTCTAACTTCCTAAGCAGTAAACAGGGTTGAGTAGTTCCTTCCTGAAAAGTAAGAAAATGTAAAAACCGTCAGCCCATTATTTAAAGTTAACTTTTAAGATAGTTCTTTTAAAAAAGTATAGAGAAAACTAATGAATTAATTAAATAAATCAGGCATTGTTAGTTTACATAAACCAATAAATTTATATTTGTAGGGTGAATAAAGACGATCAATCGTATGTTGTACGAGGGTGGTCTGAAAAGTTTCCGACCTCAACGTGAAGATGGCAGCACTCGTAAATAAAAGCTACTGAATTTCGTTGTTCATCTGTTGACAGTTACTCACCAAAGTTTCAGCCATTTTGGACGCGCAGTTTTTATGTAACAGTCGTTTGAGTGAGTTGATGTGAGTTTTTTTGTGAAAATGGACAAAATCGAGTATCGAGCTGTCATTAAATATTTGTTTTTGAAAGGTGAGTTGGATTCTGTGTTTGGGGACTCTGCACCATCATTTACCACAATGAACTGCTGAATTTAAACGTGGCCGTAAGAGCTTGGGAGACGATGAACGTTCGGGACGTCCAAAAACTGCAACTACCGACGAAAACATCGCCAAAGTTCACCAAATGGTGCTAGACGACCGCCGAATTAAAGTGAGAGAGATAGCAGAGGTTATGAACATGTCAAAAGAACGTGTTTGTCACATATTAAATCAACATTTAGGCATGAGAAAGCTGTCCGCGCGTTGGGTGCCGCGTTTGCTCACGTTAGACCAAAAACGTGTTCGAATGAATATTTCCAACGCTCTTTTGGCGCAGTTTAGGCGAAATAAATCCGAGTTTTGGCGCCGATTAATTACTGTAGATGAAACTTGGATACACCATTATACGCCCGAAACAAAAATACAGTCCAAACAGTGGACTGCAAAGGGGGAACCGGCTCCAAAAAAAGCAAAAACTGTTTTTTCGGCTGGGAAAGTGATGGCGACTGTTTTTTGGGATAGTCATGGAGTTATTTTAATCGATTATCTTCAAAAAGGAAAAACCATTACAGGAGCATACTATGCATCATTACTTGACAAGCGGAAGGCAGAACTTGCGAAAAAACGGCCACGTTTGCAGAAAAAGAAAATCCTGTTTTACCAAGACAACGCACCGTCTCACACCTCAGCGGTTGCCATGGCGAAAATCCACGAATTACGGTTTGAACTGCTTGACCATCCGCCTTACTCACCAGATCTAGCCCCAAGCGACTTCTTTGTGTTCCCTCATCTAAAAATTGCGCTCGGAGGACAAAGATTTTCGTCAAATGAAGAGGCAATCACCTTCGTGAACAATTATTTTGCAGAGAAAAATTTCGAGTACTATTTGGACGGGTTACAGAGATGAGAGCATCGCTGGGAGAAGTGTGTAGAGTTACAAGGAGACTATGTTGAAAAATAAAAAAAAATTCAGAAAAAATGTCTTGTATCTTTGTTAGGTCGGAAACTTTTCAGACCACCATCGTATGCACACTAATTCTGTCAGTCACTGCTGTAATTGAATGTATATGTACTTCCCTGTTCTAAATGAACAAACCAACCTGTACTGCAAGAAAGTAGGTAAAAATACTTCGTTGGTGCTTTACAACTTCCGAGGTCGTTTTCCAGACCATTGCCAAAACAAAATTATCTAGAAGCCTTCTTGCAGTATTGTTAAAAAATCCACTTAATATTTACTCTCTTCATTTATAGCGTGCAAACGCACCAGATAATGATACATTCTGAAT
>VTPC01006931.1:0-21845 GCA_011009095.1 Ignelater luminosus | reverse complement strand
GCAATCCAGGTTTTGACTGTGGCGCACGAAGAGAAAGATTTGAGTAACGTACCGTCTAGCTCAGCTTTTATTTCTTTTGGGGATAACCCTTAATATGAAAATATTTAATAACTGCACAAATTTCATCTTGCTCCATTCTTACAGCATGAAAAATTTTAGCAAACAATTATTATTTGACAGAAATTTTTGTTATTTCACAACCAGACTGATAAATCTTAAAACAAGATAACGCCGCAAAAATATCGTGCAAATTTGTATCCTATCTGGGTTAGGCCAAAGACTTTTCAATTTATCCTCATTATTACGGTTTTGTTTATTATAATTCCTTTTATCCCAAGCATTCTTTTTCATTCCGTACAGACATTATTTATTATACTCCTATACGTGTGTTCCCTAAAAAATTTGTTGCAGTCTTGGCGTGATGCAAGATCAACAGGCAAGAACAGTCTGAGTCCAAGGTCGCTTTACGATGAATTAGTTTACGTTAGAACTTTCTATTGTATATAAAAGATGCATTGCATCTATGTATGCTTTCTCTTAAGCCTGACTTTTGGTTTTCTATTTGACACGTTTCGTTAAGGCGTGGCGACGTGCTTAGCTCTTGATGCGCCAAGCTAGGAGCGCGCGCAAGTAGGTTTTCAGGCTTACTAGAGCGAGCTTCAGTTTGGTGTTCGAAGGTTCGAAATTATATTTTTGCATTGCATATTTTTAAGGAAACCTCATTGAAAGTGTTGCAGACGGTTGTTCTTACCGGGTTTTATTAGAATTCTACGTTGTTAACTATCGTTTTGTGGAGTAACTTTACTAATCCAAAAGTTGTGACCAATTAGTTAGGATCGTGAAGATTACGAAACCCTTGATGTTAACAGAATCTACTAATTGTTTGTGATTTCTTTCTGAAAGTATCGAACTTTCTCGCTCATCGAAGATTTGTTAATGAATTCGACTTTTCTTTAAATAACCTAATTTAATAGCACTAAACATTCTATGTCTATGTGAAGTCTTGTGTCAAATTATGCAACGGTCTAGAGCTGCTTAAACAAAGTTTTCTTTGTGCGTGATCAACCATCACTTTGTGTGAAAATTTAATATAATCGAAAAGTACTTTCATTTATGTGCACTGCAGCTAAAACACGTGAAGGATCATTGGCCACTCTGCCAGTCGTTGAAGTTTTGCAAATTAAGTATTCTATGATAGTGTGTTCAAGCCTTAGTAGCGTCTTCCATTCAACTGGACAATAATCAGCTGTTATTTACAACTATAAGGTACTGATAGTTTACTGAATTTATTTGTCTTATTTTGGTTGTGTTGTGTAATAAAGTCAATTACATCAACAAATTTCGTAGGTAGCTATTGTAATAATGGGCGCTTAAGGCTAATGCATTTAGACTTATAATAATATCTCTTTATTAACGTTTTTATTGACATCAAATACAAAAGTCTGTAATTTTGTTATCAGAACCGTCACTTAAGAAGTTTAGATTGTATTACTGACCTCACTCTTATTGTATTTTATTTGTGTACTGTTTAATATTTATTCTTTCAGATAAAGCATATACAGCGTGTTTAGATAATAAATTATACGGGTAAAAAAAGTATACCAGGTGTTGTATCAGTGCACGGCGTTGATTGTATCGCCTTTGTTTTTTTATTTAGCAATATTTTAGATTACACAGTGATAACCGATATTGATTTCCCGGTTCTTGGTAAGCTTGGAGAGACTTTGAATAGAGAGTGTTCACTGCTATTCTAGCGTCTCCGATATATATACAGGGTGTTCCTAGTACGAAATCACTGACAAAACATTGACCTGATCCCTGGCTCCCATATTGACTGTGACATCTTCAGGAAATCTCCGAGGGCTTTTCTTGGATTGTTCTTTCAATTTAGGACAAATTATCTGTAAACCCATCCCATTGCCAGTATTCGAATTGCTGCGAGCACAACATTTAGATCAACACGGGCATAAGGCCTCTTTTCTGGGTTTTGTCCGTGACAAGTTTTTTCAATTCGTCTTATGTGGCAGTTACTCTCTTAGTCGTTGAAAAGAAGAAAAGACTGTTATAACAATTTTAGAATGTTTTAAAAAAACCGTAATTTTGTAAAAAGAAATTTGTTGTTGGCCGTATTGCCTATGGAAAGCTTATTATCTATATTATTTTGACATCTTCATCTAACTGGCAAAAAATATGCAAAAGCTCAAAGTAGAATTTGACGAAAAAATGGAGAATTAAACATAATGACTTGGATGTTTAACTCCTTACGGAGATATGTTTTCAAAATATTTAGAAAAGTCCTATATGAATCCCACCACAGAGTAAAAATGTTTTCCTCATAGAAAAATCAAATGGGTATCCTCTTCAGAAAGTCATATTAAATATCGATATTGCTAGCATGCGGAATAGGTCAAGTTTACTCGAAATTAAATTAAAAGTAAATTTCCGAAACTGCAGTATTTTCTATTATTACAGTGCCCCTGCTCGTTCTATATATTTGCCTTTAATGCGTATATTGTGTATGGAGCACAATGCAGTAGTAGACACGCGGACGCTGCATATCCTAGGAATGCTTCTACCAAGTCCTAAACTGTTTCTTCATCTAGTAACAAGAATGAATAGTTTCAAAATTGGTTGGAAACCAACAGAATCGATTTCATCAGGCATAATGATTGACCGGTAACGACAGCTAAGAATAACCCTGCCCAGCAATAGAAATCTTCTGCAGTCATTTCAATTCTTTAAAATTTTTAAACATATTTTATTATTTGTCTTAAAAAACTGAGTGTAAAAAAGAAATTAAATTAATAAACTTAATAAAGTTGAAACTAAGTATAGTAATTCAGATCAGAATAGAGAGTTATTGTTTGTTGAAATTAATTACTTTGAACATTTCAGTTCAATTTAACTTAATTCAGCTATCAATAGAGGATTATTGGCTTTCCTCGGAACATTTATTAAAAATTGTTTTAATAAAAGAATTATGCGCAGGATTAGTAGTACTCTAAAAACCACATTTCTGGGAATTTTGTAGTTATCTTTCTATTATAGTTACTGGTGTTACAAGGGAAAAAATGTGCTTACCCATGACAAAAGACACCTTTTTTCTGAGTTTTACATTTTTTCAACATCTAAATAAAAATAGTCTAAATTAAAAATTGATTTTTGCAACTAATTGAAAGCTTCCTTTTGTGGAGGTGTAGATCCGACTGCAGCTTTTTTCTACATCTACACAACCGGTAACTATTTCCAACCACTGATACCTGAAATTCCCGGGTCCGTCGTTACTGTGACTTTCAAATATTCTGAGCAAACTTTTTTCTACTTAATAAAACAAATCCTTACCGACAGCTCTGCTCAATCTCAGCCAAGCTCTCAATGACAACAGTCTCTAATAATCCTCAACCATCTCGCTGTTGTGCAGTTCCAACATAGACTTAATAGCAATCAGCTTTAATTCCAAGACTATCCCACCAGTTATATCTATTGCCACCGTATCATTATCAGTATCAGCATCAACTGAAATATTCATCTTAACCATCGCTGCTCCCTATTCAACTTCACTTTTCAACCGCCGAGCTACGTCTCAGAATTAATAATCGTTACACTGGGCTAAAGAAGAGCTTCAAAGCACCTAAAGCTAATGCTTCCATAAATCAATAAAAAATTACATTGATCATTGTCGCCGTCCATTGAACAGAGTTGACAGTTGTACAGTTGATCGTCCACAACAGCACATCGAAGCTATTAAACTTCAGACAAGTGGTTATCGTAATATACACTCACATTGACATTAATATCCTACCTCACTGTTACCGATATCGATTGTTAGTGTTACACATGCATATCGCTACTGCTATTATTCACTAAATCGCTGTACAAATTTTTCAACTGACTGCTCCGCACCGTTGCCACTTGCAATTTTCTATTGCTTGAACTTGCTTAGTTACTGTTCATGTTTACCTTGAAGATTACTAGTTTGGTAGACATACTAAAACTTGTACAGATTGTCTGTAGAATTTATGGTTCATGCTGCCATGTGCCGTGTCATATGAAAACCTAGTAAGTCCTGTTTAATAAAGCATAACTTACTGAGTAACATAGTGGGGCAGAGTAAATCTTACTAAATTACAATTTAACCTACCAAAAGCTTTTATTAATGTGTAACTGCTCATTAATGCTAAACAAATCCTAACGATATCATCACTGGTATAAAATTTGGCGCCCGCCCCTCAGCACTCATCATCGTAAAAGGAGTTGTAATATTTGACGTTCAATTAAAAACCTCAAGTGGGACGTACAGAGACTTCCTTCGAGAACAACCGCATTTGACCAGAGACAGCATATCAAAGGGATTGCTGTTAGCAAAACTAATTCAAACATTGAAATTTACCAAACTGACAACCAAGTTACCAAGTCCTGCCAACGATGGCGACAGTAAGACAGAATGTAAGTCTTTCCTCTGTAAAAGTAACCAACACCGTTGTAAGGTGAAAACACCGGCAAGAAAGAGCAAACTATTTAATTAAGAATATGGAGAAGTCTAACCTACCTATGTATCTACTAAAGATTCCATAGGAGAGGTTCAATGTTTTTCACTAAAGACACAAATAACATGCGATCATTAAAATTCAAGTTCCCAGTAGACTGTGAAATTTTGCCGTAGAGCTTAGCTTAGACACAACGCATGCCAACACATAATCTATAAATAATGATTTTGCTTTGTTTTTGATACAAACTGTCAATTTGACAGATAATTTTCTGGGATAGGCTAAAATATGATTTTTTTCTTTTTTAGCCTCCTGGAAACTTAAATTTCAATGATCGCATGTTATACCCTGTCTGCCGACGGTGTACCAAACCCTCCGCTATAGTTGATTGTAAATATTGACCTAGCTAATGGACATTCTAATCTAAATGTATACAACTGCAAGACTAGCAGATGTGGTCTTACACGTCCACCAAATTTTCCTTCCTTACTCCGGAAGGTTGAAGATAGATCACATTCATTGATCAGAGTAGGATATTAAGTTCTATGGCAAGACCGATCAATTTTTCTTTCTAATAGAATTAAAAGAGATTTAATTCCGTTATGATATCCAAGAAGATAAGTGAGCGTACTTCCTGTGCTGTTTACTGGTACCCAACAATTATGAGCAAAGCAAGACATGAAGACCTATTTACCAGACGACTGTTGCATTAATTTAGAAGCTTAAATCAGTCAAGGTGTTCACAGGGATAACAAATCGCAACTTATTACTCGAATACCGCCTCTACTTACAGTTTGATAAAGGCAGATTGTTACAAGAGTAAACTATAAAATCTGGCGCCTGAGCACACTGTACAAAAACTCATTGCCGCCGTAGAGAAGGCAAGATTTCTCAGACAAGAATAAAGGCTTGATAAATTTATATTTTAAATTCTAAATTAGAATTAAAATCATAGGTGAATATTGAATGGTCTATATCGTTTCAGTGATGATGGGCGTGGTTCAAATATAACATCAAATACTCAGATGATAATATATGGTATCAAAGGAATAGCTGTGTAACAGATACAGGGTGTTCAATTTGGAAAAATTGGGGAGAAATCATTTGCGTTTTTTAATCGGTCAGTATACTAATAAAAAATTTGAAATAAACTTACTTTTAGTGTTAGGCTTACTAAACGTTTCAAACATGCAGTAGACTCACCTGAAACAAAAATACATCATTAGATTTCAAATAGCTATGGTGAACATGGGACAGTAATTAGCAAAATATCAACGGTATCATCAGCAACACTACTTGTGAATATTATTGTAAGACATCAAGATAAAAATTAAGGGAGAAGCAAATTACTGGAAATTTATGCCGTTTTCGATTCTACTGTTTTTCTTGCATCGGGAGTAATCTCAAGGACAAGAGTATCTTTGATTCTGTTCCATGCAGATGCTTTTTTTCAGAATTTGACATTTGATTATGTGATAGTTCGACGCATATGTGTACTGCGTGCAAGATTTGTTGCTCTGTCTCAAGGAGATAAAGAGCAGGGAGTGCAATTGTGTATAGCAAGACAAGAACAATGGCATTGTCAGCATTTGCTACTTTATCCTTTATGCAGAACTATTGTCATCTGAGGACAGTTCAAATGATAAATAAAATAAAATAAATAAAAACAACTAAAAAGTATTTGCTTTATGTACTAATAGCCTTTATCAACAACTTCTTCATATAGAAATTGTTGCACATTTGTTGCAACGAGCAAGGAATTCTTTATTTATAGTATTCATCGTAAACTAAAATCTAACAGTAAAACGTAAAGGCGCGTAATGGTTATCAGAGGTTATGTACCATTAGCAAGGTTATGCTGCATGATGTGCTCTCAGAGCACTACGATAAATTCGTTTCCGCTGCTAGTACTGGCTGCACAAACTGCAATTGACAGCGCTCGCGATCTGGGTTATGACGTCACTCGAACAACCTGCTTCTGCCTTCGAGCAGTAAAACCGAAAACAGTATTAGATTACCAGATTGCTCTTTTTGGTTTGTTTATATTTTGATATGTCCCAAGGCAATAATAAAGAAAACGGTACAGCATTTTTACAGGTATCCATGAAAGCAAAAAAGACATAGTAACTTTGGGTTTTGCTCTCTTACTTGAATTCGACTAAGAAAGAAGAGTTTTAGGACTTAAAATTCGGACAATCTTTGTTATTTGTCTTGTTAGTTTTTTCCATATCTAATAATAAGTAAATAAGTACAATTCAGGTAAGAAATTAAAATTTTCCTCATTGAGTTTTTTTTTTATTTTTTATCAGATATTTTTCTTACTTTTACTAAGAAGGAGAGAATTGTGCTGTGGTAGAAGTTTAATAAATGAAAAGTCATTTCCAAGTATTACTCGGAGGCCACCTACCAGCTCAGGTAGATCAAATTGCTTTTATCTCTCATAAAATTGATTATCATACTTAATTTGGAATCTTGATATAAATCCTTCTTCTTCTTGGACGTCTTTATTTATTTTACCAAGTCCATTACAGTTACATAAGTTAGTGTGTATAAAGAATGAAATAAACACAAATTAATGTTACTTGTTTACAGTGCAGTCTACATAATATATTTGCTTATATTCTCCTCATATCCGGTTTATTTCCCTTTGTAACTCATAAATAAAACAAACAAAACCTTTTCTCTCTAGGCAAAACCTGTTAACTGTGGTAAAACAATGAAGAGTTGTAAAAAAAAGAAAAGCTCTGGAAAAGTCAGTTTTTGTTACGCAATACACATTTTCCTGTCGGATATTTAAAATTACGGTTATATTTCAGTTATTTTGAAATTGACAACTGATTTAGGGCATACACATAATTTTCATCCGGAAAGTATTTTTCTTTTTATACTTTGATAAATGTCACAAGAAATTTAGGAGAAACTCTTGACCGTACACTAGATTTATCTTTTTCACCCCTAAAATCTCACCCCAAGAAACATCTAATTTATTAAAGGCATTCAAACTAAATAAAGTAGATTACAGATCTTTGGTAAACCAAAAAGGGGGTGCACTGGATAATACTCGTAATTCCGTGGATTTACCGAAGGATTTCTGTTTTAAACCGAAGGGATAACAATAAAAAGAGAATTTTTCAGTTTGACCTTCGTGTCTTTTGATACCGTCAGAGGGTGGTCTCTACTAGTAATTATTAACAGGAAGGCTCCCTGCCGGAAGTAGAAGCAGCATTTGTCAGCCAAGCGCTCCGGGGCATCTCATTTATTTCACGCTGACCTGCAGAAAGAATAAGGGGTTGTTTTTCACCTTGAGCATTAATTTAATTAAAAACAATTCTGTATTCATTAATTTTTAATTTGTTCGAATACATGGCTACGCCTACCCGTTCTGATTTCTAATTTGTTTTGTTTTAGGTAAAGTCACGATAATGTCAACTAAGTTGTTTAAACAAATATATGAACAATTGGAGAGGAAGGTTTTTAAAATGGCACAGAATGTACCTAAAGTAAACTAAAACTGAAATTGTCTAAATTTTATTTAGGGCATCTGTTTAGTTTTTTCTCGATTCATTTGTTTGCATTAAACAATCTGACAGGGATTCATAAAATTTTTGGTGCATCAATCCTTGACATATACCGACAACGCGCTACTCCCACGCTTTTATTGAGTTCAGTAATACAGACAAATACAAATTGTATTGTTTAATGCAAGTAAAGTGCATTTTTGGGTGACCTACTTCAATATGTCGTTCTGCTTGCCTTTACATGGAAAGCATTTTGATTTGTTTAACTTATTTGTGTCGACGTATGTTTGATAATTTTGTTAGCCGCAGGATACCATTCATGTTCTTACTAGTTAGTACAATAAAAGTGTATGAGTATAAAATATTGTAGAAAGGGTTATCATCACGAGAATATTATTATTTCTTGAGAGAAATAACATTTTCTCCAATTCTCAATTCGGCTTCAGCAAGAGCAAAAGTATCACAAATATTATTGGGGACTTTGAAAACAAACATTCTGCCATTTCCATATTTCTTGACTTAAGCAAAGCCTTCGATTATGCCAACAGGGAATATCACATGATAAATTGTATGTGTATGGAATCGGATGTACAGTATTCGAATTCATCCAGTCATATCTATCAGATAGAGTTCAGTGGGTCAATTCAAATAACAAAACGAGTTTCTAGCTTCCTATAAATCGAGGAGTATCGCAAGGTAATGTGCTAGGACCACTACTATTCTCGGTTACATCAACGATTTCTCTTCTTTTTCCAATTATATTTTAATTAGCTTTGGCGACGATACTACTCTTATAAGTGCATTGGTTAATAACTCGCTTGTTGACGCAAATAATATTACTATTTGAATGATTTCCGGGGCAACTGACTTGTTTATTAACAATAAAATAAATTTCAATAAGCAAAAACTTTAAGTATTAATTTTCTCCACTGTGTTGGCTGTCTCAGAGACTGTGCAGTTACTAGAAACTTAAGTTAGTCTGCTCATGTTGAAAACTTAGTTGAAAGCTTATCGAAAATAATCTTTGCTATTAGACGTACGCACAATATAGTATCCTTAGATTCACCTGTTACTGTATATAACTATCTATTTTATAACTAAATGGTAAGTGGTATTCCAGGATCGGAAAGCACCACTTACCGGAAAAAAGTCTTTGTTGCTCAAAAACGAATAGTACGGCGCGGTGTTAGCTTAAGATAAGCAATTCCGGTTCATGCAAGCAGTGGTCTATAAGATTTAAGTTATTGACATTACCGTCTGCTATCGTTTATTATAATCTTGTGATATTAAACAGAATAAAATTATTTTTCACTAAAAATGAAGACAGTTATGACTATTCTACGCGATTTTGAGATAAATTTCAATACGGTACTACGATATGTTTCCTCCAGAATTACGAAATATGTCTTGTAACGATCACTTTGTGTTTCCGTTACATGTGTTGCATTTAATCGGTGCTGTCGCGTCTGTGGGTTCTTGTACTTTTTGTAGATTTTCTTCTTGCTGAAGAGGTTCTTGTAATACTTGTGAGTTCGTACTGATAAGATTGACTCTTTTTTTGTAGCTTCTTTAACTTTGGAAATCAATTTAGGGTTGCGAACTTTTCCATTTTAATCATTGCATCAAGCGGGACACAGGGTATAAACTCTCACAGCTGTGACTTGTACTTCTGATTAATTTTACTTCATTATAGAAGTTCTTAGCAATTTGATAAGGATTAGATTTTTCTTATCAGGATTTAGTAATTGTAACCTTGATTTCACTTTTAATTATTATCTCAATCCTTTTCCTGCGTTTTATCATTGATATTCAATAAGTGTTTAAGTGTAATGTGGTATATGTTAGTCCTTACTTGTTCATTTCTCTAAATGTACCTTATGTGTGGGGTTGATCTTTTGTTTTTGATTTAGCCAAAATAATTTGAAGAAGATTTCTATACTAGCTCATTTTTAAACTTTCATCCCTTGGATTGCCGTGAATCAGTTTTGCCCTGAATGGGCACCCCTGCCCATAGGGAAGGGCGTACCTTTCTGTTTAAGTCTTAATACGCATGTTTCTACGATTTTTTAAAAATCTGGAAAAAACTGTGAAGAAAGTGGTCTTTTTTGCATAAAATGTTAATTAAAGAAACAAACATCACACTGGTCCTTCTGGCATTTTAATTTTAGGAATTAGGATAAAAAGACTGATAAAATAAAGGAAATTTCAGGTGGTTAGGATTGAGTACGATAAGTGACATTTTTCGTTTACGGTTTTTCGTGTTTTACATGGAACCGTCCATGTCTAGCGTTCTGGCGTTTTCACCAAAGTACTTGTATCAACGCCAGATATCTAGGATTTGTGAAAAAAAACTAGACGTTTTCATAATTTCCACTACGAGCGACGCGCAGACCCAGCTCATTGAGATTTTCACCAGAGCACTAGATACCTTTCTGTGTCGATGCGTAACAACGCCATAAAATTGCGATTCAGTGGTTCGTGTACTATTATGCCCTTTGGAAAGCACTCAAAAAATCTAAGCGCGGCCTACAAATGGATGGTAATAATAGAAAATAAAAAATGTCGGATGCCATTGCTAAAAGAAGAAATCTATCTCTGCATTACTTAGAGGCAGACAGAAATCAACGCTGTTGCGCTAAGCGCGGCTTTATAAGCTATTCAGCTTCTCTCAAGCCCTAATCTTGACGGCTGAACACAACGCTAGTATGCATCGGCAGATGAGTAGTAGATTGAAGATGGAGTTGCGGCAAGCAAGTACGAGTCCCGGAGACGGAGGAGCAGCGCCCGCGCAAAGATATAATTGTTGTTCATGGTTCGGTAGAAGTTGAAGCGGCATATCTTGAAGCAATGTTGATCTTCTTTGGCAACGAACGACAGACGGAAAAAAACGGATCCGTTCAGAACCGGGATTGCTGGAGTTACTTTCGTGAGGAAATGACGAATTTAGTTGAGTGAGTGGTGGCAATTGCTTGTGGGTTAAGAGTTGGGGTTAACGATAAGCTAGTGGGATAGAATTCAAGACCTCCTGTAGGTCAGGAGGGAGATTCTGCGTATTTTGGAGAAGTCTAGTAGGGGGATGTTTCATTTCTGCTCTGGGCATTCGGCGATGGTTACCTGGAGGTGTATGAAGAATCTCTAGGGTGTAGGTTTTGTTTAAATTGATAGCTTTAGGGACGAAGCGATCTCTTAGGAATTCGAGACGCGCGTCTACAGGAGGGATCCCGGCGAGGTCACAGACTTCACCAAGAATCCTCCTACAGATGGCCTTCTCTTTCTTGTCTGAAGCCAATTAATTAGATAATTGGGGGCTGTGGAGAAACAGGTAAAACGGTAGTCTAAAATTAGTCTGATAAATGTTTTGTAAGTATGAAGAAGAGTGTGGGGGTGGCAACCTGAAATCCCACTCCGGAGCTTTGACAGAAGAGCACTGCGCTGCTGAACTATTTTCAGGCACTGCCGCATCTCCCCTGTCCAATAGAGAGTAGATGAAAACGTTACCCCAAGGTATTTTATTGTGGGGTGTCCCAGAGTTCCAATTGAATATTGTCGGGTTTGAGGCGAGGGGCTTGAGTGAGATTCTTATGACCCATGAGCCAAACCTCCAACCGGGAGAGTTCCCGGGAGAGGATCCCGGCGCCGATGGTGGTGGTTCTAGATGACATCCAGAGTGCAGTGTCGTCCGCGTATTGGACCAAACGGGTGTTGGGGTGATGATGTGGTGAGATGTCATTGCAGTACAAAGTGAATAAAATTGGTAAGAGAATCGACCCTTAGGGGACCCCGCAATGGGAGTGAATGTCCTAGAAAGGTTTTGACCAACTCGGACTTTGTGTTGGCGATGGGATAGATAACTGTTAATGAGGCGGACGAATGGAAGGGAAACATTGGCACGAATAAGTTTTAGACTTAGAGGCCAACAAGTCCAAGAATATTAATCCTATAATTCTAGAATACATGGACGAAGCACGCTGGAGCTTAAACATATCGAATTTTATTCCGCTTCTGCCGTTTGGTTTTTCCTAACACGAATCTTAGATCCTGCAATCAATTCAATGGTTCTAGAAATAACGAAATATTATAAGACTTGGGCATGGCGAAATTCTCTGAAGACATTGAATGTGATTAATTACAACAGTAGGTTTATTGTATTTCATTATGTACTGCAATGTTTCTCAGTTATAGAGACCAGAAAATTGAACTGAATTAATCGATTTTATAAATTCTGTCTTTTTAAGTATTTAGGTAACATTATCTTACGAACAATGCTTATTTTTAATGTGCCCTTTGGAAGTTAATCCCACTTGGTAGCTTACTTATGACTCAGTTTACAAACGTGGTTCTATTATTAAGTTATAATCAGTGATTCATTACAAATAAAACTCCCTCTTGCACTTTTTCTCATTTTTATTCTGGAACCTAGATCAAGAATCAATTGCAATATGCTTGGAACGGAAGAAAAGCGTTTGAAGTACCTTCTTTTTTCAAATAAAAGTAATTAAAAAATATTTGAAATTATTCGTTAGCTAAGCAATTCAACCTTAAAGCTAAAGCAAATCCTCACATCTCAAAATTCTAAAGAAATTTAAAATTTTCTGAGAGCGAACACTACGCCTCCTCGCAGAAGCATGTGAACCTCAAAATAGTTAGATTAGGCGTAATTTACCTACTTCTCAATCAAGAACCAATCTTGCGGCAATTACTCAAATTACAAACAAACATTAACTGCAGAATTTGCCCATCTTGCACTAAGCACTTACGCTAACGATAGAAACAAAGTTTCAGATGAAACTTCTAGCAAACACCTTTGTTAAAAATAAAAGCAAAACCTAAAACCTTCCCTCATAAAATAATTAAACTGTAAGGAAGCAAATAAATTGGAAATAGGTCATTACTTTCATACAAAATCAAGCAACTGGTAAAGGTATACTTTCTCAATCAGCAGCCACGCTCTTACCATAAGAAACTAACAATAAAGCCAATTGACTTGGACTTACCTAGTTAGAATCGGACTAAAGCAGAATTAGTTTTTCTAACGAGTCTCTGACTTACTACAAAAAAGAGAAAATGTTCGCCAAATTTTTCTTTGCTACATAATCTCATTTATACAAAACCTCGAGTTATGTTTACAACAAAAGGAATTATTAGAAATTGAAGATTTCTAAACGCTAGTCTTTTCATGAGGTCTTGGAAGTTAGTTTCATTATGTTTTGCACGTCTTATGGGTTTACCGTGTCTTTTCAAAGAGGACTCTGTATGTACTGGCGAAGAGAGAGGGGTATTGCTTTCTGTTTTTTGAAAATGGAACTACTTGTATTTAATCATCGATTTTTGAGATTACTTTCACTCTTGAAAAACAAATTATATCTTGGTCTGCGGAACGCATAAAATTAACGGCCCACTCTATTGTAAGTTTACCTACCGCTTTAGTTTGCATAAAAAGATTTTCATTAGCTCTAGATCTGTTACTATCACATTTTGAAATAATTTCATAGTCAAAAACAGGTTATTTAGCAGTTTTTGGGATCAGTATATCTCCTGCTCAAAAACATGTACAGCGGGTTAAATTACAGTGGGCTTTGATTACATTGAACTCGTGCTCTGTTCATGCCAAAAGGCAACCTAATTCTTTGTAAAAAACGCGAGTTATTAATTGACTTATTAGTGCAAAAACGCATGTAATTAGCAGGTGTTAAGATGCATACTATAGCTTGTACATACAAACTTACGCAGAATTAAAAGAGTTGTTGTAAGCTCATGCTTTGAAAAGAACCGAAAAACCGCCGCATAATTCTTATTTTTGTTGTTGTTGTTGTTGTACATGTGACAGGGTTCAATCGCGTCAAGAAATCTAAATGAGAATATCCTAGCTTGTAACCTGTGACACACAATAAAGGCGTTCCTCTATTTGCATTCATTCCAAGATTCTAGTTTAACTCGTCAGATATAGAGAAACAGAACTATGAGTATACCACAAGTGACAGTAGTAAAAGTGAATATGAAGCCAGTTTTTCAACAGCTTAGCAGCTTTTTTAAAACAAACTCAATGATTTAAAAAAAACTAGCTCAACTTTTAGCATCCAGTTTAAAGCAAAACAGTTGTCCAAAGCAAGAAGAAAGGGCAAAAAAACAGACAAGTCGTTCAAACTTCAGCTAAGATAAAAAACTGTTTATTGCAATAACAATTTTGAACTCTTAATTAGACTACTAGATATAGAAGATTAATGTGGTAGTTTTTTATAGACACTAGCAGCTTCAAATGGAAATCACTTTGCATCTCTTCTAATTGCTGACTCAATAAGACTTAAAGAAGAATATAGCACAATTGGAATAGTCTTGCAGAAGATTTGTTATAATGAGCATCAGTGATTCCAGTTGTGTTAGAAGACAGCCAACTTTTTGCTTGGGCGGCAAAGTGGTTGCACAGTGTATTATTATTTTATCTGTATCTGGGTTAGCAGAGCAAAATAAGATCATTGGAAAAAAAGTGGCGTGGCCTCTAAAAAAAAACATAAAATCATTTCATATCACGCTTGGACTTTTGAAGAAATTTGTAAAGGTCTTGGATAAAAACAGCGATTGCTTCAAATTCATTTACAAGTTCTTCTCTGAATTAGGCATGGAAAACTTGAAGATAGACATTTTGAGATTTCTCAAATTCGTAAACAGTGGCTAGAATTTTACTCAATTTATGACTGATGTTGAAGCTTCTGTCTAATGCAGCTTTATCTCTATTATTAAGAACTTCTCAGTAAATTATATGGTGTGCAAAACATAATCGCTAATTTTAAAAATTTGGGTACTTCTTACAGCTTTCAGTTACAATTTCTTCACAGTTCACAGAAACAATGATATACTGAATTTTTAAAATACAAATCCTGATGGAAATTACAAATCAGTCTGTCTTGGCTGTAAACTGAAATACATTCTGATTTGTACGCATTTGTTTGTGTTCAAAGATAGCGAGTCTGAGTCAAGTTTCTAGATTTGCCTGTTTTAACAAGAACCTAGTGGCGTCTCGTTCTTGTATTCCAAGCTATTTATAAACCGCAGACTTGAAGTGTTTTGATTATAGATCTGATAGCTAGAATGAGGAAGATGAGCACTTGAACACCTGGAAACAGCACTTAAGACAGCAAAGATTAAAAATGAATAAAATACCTTGGTAGCCCAATAACGTGGCACAAATTCTATTAGTATCACGATACTAATTATATTACACGTATGATGTAACATGATCAGAATACAAATACCCAATTAATACTCGTAGGTGAACTAACTCAATAATTTCAGAAATTTTATTATTTAAACCACAGTACCGACTGATGAATTAAAAGAGCACTAAGAAAACAAAGAAAAAAAATTAAAAAAGTTAAATAAAATTTACTTAGCTTAGGATATCAGATAATTACTGCAAGCTGCTCTGTGCTGCTTGGTTTCTGAACTTAGCTATATATAAAACAACATAAAAAGACCTGTCTAGTTAACAAGATAAGTTTCAACTTTACTTCGGTAGGATTAGATAACGATATGTAAATTTACTCTTGAACTTCAAGCAAACATTAGTGAATTTGTGAACTACCTTTCAATCTCAAATTAAACTAAGAAAAGTATGTATCGTATTTAAAAACTTTGCATATGGTGAATGTAAACAGCTGACATTACTTAATTGATCAAAATAATTAGTCTGCAATGAGTTTATTGCTTATTCTATTTTGAGTAACTACACACCATTATCGAGCAAATAATTGGTGGCTAATTACCCTATTAAATATCCAATGAATTGAAATGCGATACAAATGCTGTGGGTTTGCTTGGGAATTCATTTGAATTAAATATGGAATGCCATAATGGAAATTGAAAGACGATAGATTATGTATAAGCCATCAATAAAATATAAAAAAGATCATCCGAAAAAAATCATTAAATTAAGGTCACATTCTGCTGTGCAATATCACTGTTGTAATACATAATGCATTATGGAAATTTTGATTAGTAATTGCAACGTCTTAAGTCTTTCTCTAGATTCTTGCAGATCTCTGAAATTTTGTAAACTTTGAAGCTCTTACAGTTTTGCTGATTCTTAAGAAACTTCGAGCCAGGTATCCGAGCATTTAATTAGGTCAGTGTATAAAGGGACAATAATAATAAAAATTTTAAAAATGCGTTAGCCTTCTTTCAAAATCTCATGTTTAAAATTTTACAATTGGATATCTATTGTCCGGGCATTGGTTGCTATATGAGATTTTTTCTCACATTTTATTAAATTACGCACTACCTGTTTTCTCTTAAATAGTTTGATCTACTCCTTCTAGTCTCCTGATTATCTCACTTCTACTTGCTAATGAACTTGTCCAATCTGCTCTGTTGCTCCCGCACGGTGCAGTTGCAATTATTTCACATTCGCTCTTCTAACTAAAGATCTTTTATACAACCATAAAACTACTGTAGTTGGTACGTTGCGCAAGAATAAAAGGAAAATCCTTTCAGAACTTTTGAACATCAAAGAGCGAGTTGTGCTAATAGTATGTTTGCTTTTTCCAGGAACAGTGTACTGGTATCATACGTTCCCAAAAAAAGGACTTCTTTTATCCTCTCTACATGGCGACGATCAGATAGACGAAAGTACTGGAAATCACATGAAATCCGAAATAGTAACATTTTATAATTTTACTAGAGCTGCGGTGGACGTTGTCGACGAAATCAATACCATATATTTTGAAATGTTACTCAAAAATATTTTCAGTTTTGATTTTGAATTTTAAGTATATACAATAAAACATTTAAAATATTATTTTGGAATGTTATTTCACAAGCTGAGGTAAAAACACCAAACAAAAACATACAAAATTACCTAAGTGAGAAAAAATTTCATGTGCGATCAACGACGCGAAGACTAGCCTAGCGACCAATGCCGGGTTAACAATATCATAGTGTATTAAGAAGGCTCCCAAAGAATACAAGCTTTAATACCCCAAAATATTTATTACAGGTCTTTACCCTTTTAATTACTTATTATGAAATTAAGTTTTTTAAAATTTTATTTAACCTAAAATTGAGAAATAAACATCAACAAGGAAACATGCCTGGTAGTGTTGTTATAAAATACTTTTATATAAAGTCAGAGTTTACTAAACAACAAACAAGAATTCGATCTCAAGTTTAAGTTTACCTCAGTACGCTTTTACAAAATACAAACGCCGAGGGCATCGCCAAAGTTGAGTGGGAGTTACATAACACTTTCACTAAAAGCTAATGCTAAACAGATGCATTTAACGTTTACACCTTCAGGCTTAATATGTATTCGTCTAATTATACCAGTTATGGTCACTTCAAGATATCCGTTAATAAAATTTCCTTTCCGCACCTACGCTATCAAAGATTTAACCAGCATTATGGTTACGATACATCCTAGTATATACTACAACAAGAAACAAACCTTTTATAGTGCCATACTAAACTCCATCATTACAGTTTAACTAAGATTATTATAACAATTATTGATTTTGGTTTTGTGGAGATACTCAAATATGTAGTACAAGCGAAACGTTATAATTTTAATCTATTTCTGGCATTTCAAGGTTTCATAACATTTATGTTATTACTAATATTACAATATTACCTTGCTGATCAATAAAATTTTGATATTAAAATGTAGTAAAGTCTGACATAAGTTTTATTGTTGTAGTATAAATGATCCTAAAAAATACAACCTCACGTTCTATCTTCGATTCTTTCCTTTATAAAACCCTAAAAGCTTGTTTCTAAGCATTAGAGTAGACGTTTACAATAAAATTTCATGAATAATCAAAAATTTACGATTTCCTAATTTGATGTACGTTATTTTCTCGGTTGCTTTCTACAAAAATGTCTTTTCCTGTGAAATGAAAGTTTTGTACAAGACAAGATATCTTGGTACATTAAATAAGCGAACTTTCTTAAGAATAATGAATTCCCTTTGGGATGTTACATTTTCTTTATTTATTTTATGTTTACAAACTACTTGTAAGGTTGTTAGGTAAATGAACATTTTTAAATAGTTATAGCCTTAAAAAAATTAAATAAAAACAACTGAAAAATAATAAATATTTCAATAGTTTACATTTCAAGAGTAGTTTATAGAGAGAAAACTACCTAGTACTATATGCATAGGTCAATAGGCTACAGATATTTGTCAGAGAAATTTTTCAATCAGTAAATTGTAAATTTGTAAATTCAATTCTACGGACATAGACATTCATAAATATACATGGACTCAGTCCACTCTCCAGAGAAAATCAATAATTGATTATATTATAACTAGACAGACCTCCAGAATAAGACTACACGACGTCAGAGTTTATAGAGGTAGAGAATGTAAAACTGATCATCATTTAGTACAGCAAAAATTTTCTTATCACTAATAAATTAATCAAGTACAAATTATCGATAAAAGCCCGAGATTAGATATAATTTAAATGGGCTTAAAGATGATTCGACAACATTCCTATACAAAACGAGACTAAATATACAGCTCAGTAATATTGCTTATTCGTCTGGTATAAACACGTATCAAGACATAGTATAGTGTATAAAAGAAGCTGCAAAAGAACCCTTAGGAGAACAACAACAATAACAAAAAAAAAATAAAAATGAATGGTGGAACGCAGACATCGAAACGGACACATAACATATGATCAAAGACAAAAAATACAGAGGACCAAAAATACTACATTGCTGTAGGGATGTCAAAATAGCTGTACTGAAGCCAAAAAATAAAATGTGGGACAATGGATGCAGACACATAGATCAGAATATAGTATACAGTGGAGCAAGTGAAGCGCAAAGAACTCTAAAATCTTTAAGAACGAACAGAAAAAAGAATGTTCACATCAACCTAATACCACTAGAAAGTTGGAAAAATTATTACCGGAACCTATTGACAGAAGATTGTACTGGATTTCTTATAATAAATGATGATAAGACATTCAACTCAGACATTTATAGAGGAAAACTCAATACCACCCCGAGAAGTAAATAAACTCCTTATGACAATGAACAATACACGGGCTCAGATGTACTCTTACAACTTCTCACTTTTGTTTCTAATTGTTTCCTAAGAGGCGAAGAACTACCACCCGAATGGAAAACAGCACACGTTTTAAAAAATCAGAAAAAAGGCGACATAAAAAATGCTCCAACTAGGATTAAGTGTAACAAATTCTATTTCAAGGTTTTAAGGTAGAATTATTAAAGAACGAATAGAAGGTCAAGTAACGAATGACGAGGAGCAAAACGGCCTAAGGGCAGGAAGATCGTGTGCTGACAACCTGTTCTGTCTAAAACAACTACTTATGAAAAGAACAGCTAGAAATTTAGAAACTCGTATGATATTCATAGATGTCAAGAAAAGCGTATGATAGTATCCCCCTCAGTTGACTATGGCTTGCAATGTCGGAGAATATATAACAAGTAGTATCAAGATAGGTACAGAGACATCTGAAGAATTTCTAATTACAAAAGGTCTACGACAAGGTTGTGCAATAGCTCAGACTCGATTCATCGAGGATGACAAACTTTTTACTTTGAACTTTGCCAATGACAAAGTTATTTTTGCTAAGAATGATATAAGATATATAGTTAGAAAAGTAGATGAAGTGTATAGAGCTTGACGTCTGACAATAAATATGGAAAAAACCGAATATCTAAATGTTGGAGACACTGAAATAATCTGGCGCTAGACCAAGATGTAATTAAAAGCGTTGATTCGTACAAATACCTTGGAGTTACAATTACAAAAAATGGTTCTAGTAAAACCGAAATTAAGAAACGAATTGAACAAGGCAAACACGTAACGAAACAATTAACTAGCATACTGTAGAACACAGAAACTAGACAAGAAACAAAAATCAGAATATATAAGACCATCGTAGAAAGTATTGCGACTTATGGGGCTGAGGTATGGGAACTGACTTAAAGTTTGAAAAATAAGTTACGCTCAATGGAAATAGGATTTTGGAGACGTCGTTGTAGACTGACTTTACATGTCAGAATAAAAACGACGAGATACGTGAAAGAATGGGTATAGATACCACAATAATTGACACCACTAAAACCAAAATTTTAAGGTGGTACAATCATGTACGCCGTATGGATGAAGACAGATGGCCGAAAAAAATAATAGAATGGATACCAACACAAAGAAGAAGAAGAGGTCGTCCGATGAAAACCTGAAATGATTTCCATTATTGGTAGACTGTACTTTAGCGTTTTGGACACAACGTTAAGAAAACCAACTACATTGATCTTCACTGACAACTATTACATCGAATGTAGGCTCTTGGATATTTCACACTTTGAGCTCCAATCTTTCCTTTTTGTTTCGCTTTTCTTACAATCTAAGTTAATAACAGTTGAGGCTCTTCGTTTTTATTTACTTAATTCCTCAAAAAGCTTCTTAAATTGAAAATAAAATAAAGTACCCAATATGCTCCTGTCATTTCTACCATTGTTTAAAAGTTAATTTTTAAAGTTAAGTCCATCAGTTTTCGTTACAGAAATTTATTATTGCAACTAGGTTCTTGAAAATGTAACCATCGGTTATTGTTAACTTGCAGAAGATTACGTAGGCGGCGTTTAGCAAATGAATCTCAACTGCTAATTAACCTCTTACAAGTTGACTGTCATAAAAACAGATCTATCAAAACTATCGCATTTCTCATGCAGGTTAATGTTGCTCAAGAACCGAAGACTTCCCTGCCATGACGAGCCAGATGTTACAGATTACAGACTATCAAGCACGTTTGCATTACAATAATCTACTATTAGAAATGACTCGTGGTAAGGAAGTCTCACTTCGATTTAACTAGTTTTGTTGACAAGCAGAACTAGCAATTTTGAGATGCTCAAAATTCAAAATTGTTTGACAAACAACAACTTTATTCACTTGGAATCGCAGTTGGATTGTGTTATAGGATCCTATTTGTTTGAAATACTCACAAGGATCAAAAAACACATCGCAAGATGTTGCTCAAGTTTTTGGTCCTCAAATTAAAAGAGTTAGAATTAGAAGGTTTGTAGTGCCGTTAGGCATACGGGTTCTGAAATAGTTGAAATTTTAAAAGATATCTGTTGATCACCAAAATTACCTGACTTAATAGCGCTATCTATTACCCTGCAAACGTTTCGATAACTCAAAAGTAACACTCGTCGAGTTATTGGGTAAATTCTGCAAGACTTTTCCACCGAGTCGTAGAAGGCGTTTATTAAAATTGTATCCAATGTGTTGCTGCCAGAGAGAATCTTTTGCCTGATATGGTTTCTTACAGATCCATCTAGAAAAGGATGACACGTTTTTCAACATAAAAGGATTATGATTTTAAGGAAACAAGCTAACGATGCATAATGTACCCTATGGCGGTATAAAAACTTTATAGACAGAATCAATTAAGCTAACGAAACAATCACAACAGAAATAAATCAGAAAAGAATTACATCCGAATACAAGTCTTGAAGAGTGAAATTATCAAAGGGATGGAGGATTGTAGCCACGACCTACATAAATAATTAATACAAAAGACGCTATTAGGAACCTTCCCGTACGATACAAAACTATCAACCAAAATGCACCGGAAAAATCAAAGCTGGCATTATAATTATTCATTTCGAATAGACGGCTATCAATCATACTGTTGTCTAACTGAAGATATATGTTACCTTAGATGGGATTAGCAAATCGGGAGTAGAAATCTGAGTGCGTTGCATGATGATTGGGCACCTATGTCAATGCAAAGTCCAAAAATTACGTGGATATTATAAAAAATCAGTTATTTTGACGAGAGCAACATCGATGTGATGAAAGCGT
>VTPC01006928.1:9029-43688 GCA_011009095.1 Ignelater luminosus | reverse complement strand
GCTATTTTTAAAAATTCAGATCGTGGCATGTATGTGCCTGCAACATGAAGAATAGTTACGTGCTACTTCATCTATTTCAGAAGGTAAGTAAAAAGTGGCAACGCTTTAGTGGACGTCATTCTAACAGAGAATGCTATATACGGATGTAACAATGTACGCCAGCGTGATTTTTAGTATTCAGGGATGTCATTGCCGCCGTTGTATATACCCTTAGGCCATAAGTATATACTGGATGCAAAAACGACCTACAGGTATATGACAGTATACAGAGTATATATATATATATAATATTACATTATATAAATAAGCAGAAGTAGAAGAAAGAGGGTGGGTGAACCTCTCAGGGCAGTCACATATTAAATAATCATTCTTTTAATTCTCAAGACAATTTAGTTTTTCATATATCTGATATAAATAAATTATACTGTACAAGTTAGTGTTGAAAAGAGTAAATAAATAAATAAAGTAGAGTGACCATAAGGAAGTTAGTAATAAAACAACCTGCTCTATACTTATAAAGTATATTTCCATTACAAAATACAAAAAATATATATCTAAAGTTTGTGTACAATAAACTCATATCAATTAACTGATTTTTTTACAAATCATAAGTCAGTTTCTTAAAATAGATATCCTTAACTCATTAAATTTCTCTCCTAACAACTTCATTACTTGTGCATGATTTAATTGTGGTGTTTTATATGTGGCATAATTCTCTTTAACAAATAATGCAAAACCAGTAACAGCCTTTTTGGGAGTAACGGGAACACTTCTAGTTTCTCCACTTTTGGAAGTCTTATTAATAAATATTTCAAATTTACCATAACAATATCCACAACGCTTCTTCTCCGTATCTACAGATTTTGTATGTCGACCAAAACTATAACAAACATGTCAAAATAACAATGAGAATGATGAATTATTGATAAGATTATTACCTATAAAAACAACTAGTGCATTTATAAGTGTATTTAGTATTGATGGCATAGTTATGGCAAACTTTAATTGGAGGCAGTTCTGGGAAAACCTCTCTTGCTTTCATAGTCCTGAAAATGACACGTAATAGAAGATTAAATAAAAGGTTAAGTTGGATAATTACAACAGTTGGTAATTCAATTTTAATGACATTCATTAATATTTCTAGGTTATGTTATATTCCCACTACAGTTAACTCTCGCCATTTCAGGTTGAAACACAGAATCACTAGTTTCACAAGAATTAATAGAATTGACAAGAAATCAGCTAGTCCTGTAATGCTAGAATCATTAGTTTGAGCACAAAATTCACTTAGAATAATGGAGAGAAATAAGACAACAAAAGACCGAAAATGATCAATGTTGTATTTAACATTTAGTAATTTTCCCAATTTTCCTTCTTTTCCTAGCTTTGCATAATTATTGGAAGATATTATCTCTAGAGCAGTCTTCTACTGTATACCCAGGGAAAATCATACTACAAGAAATAGAATATGCCTACTAACCATGCCCGCCACTGATTTCCATGTCCATTTGCTACTTCATTTATAATCCATGTGGCAGCATGACACATTTCATGAATTAAGGTATCTCTAAGTCTATCGGCAGAATCCAATACTTTGGTAGCTAAGACAATGCGAATTTTTCTCTCGATTACACCAGTTCTCCTTATAACTTTTTTACAGTAACAATAACCAGCTGTACCTCTCATTCTATCACTCCATTCTATAGGTGAATCTTCTGGTATGCGGTTATCAAATATCTCCTTATTGTATAATTTAAAAAGTTTTGTTGCAAGTTCATTTTTGTACAATTTAAAATTATTTCTAAAAATTAAAGCTGATGGATCACATTCATTGGGTTTTACTGAACCTACAATTATAGAATTTTACTTTGTTATCAAGAAATCTAGAAATTAATGAAACTTACCAGACAGTGAAGCAAGGAAACTTTTTAAAACAATACTGTCTGAACAAATTGTTGCAGCACTTTTCAGATTGGGAGTTTTATTTATTAAATCGTTTAAAGCAAAATCTGAAACTGCTGTAACAGGTTTCTTTTTAGTTTTTCTACCTGTATTAGGTGTTTTAGTGTTCGGAAGATTTGTACTTTTGGGCAATTTGTTATTTGTTTCACAAACATCATTATCAACTTTACTTAAAGTTTTTAAATTATTGCTAGGTTTTTTTAGAGTTCTTTCTGTAGAAACTGAAGAAGTAGCCTTTTTATTAAGATCTAATTTTCTACGAAGTCTATCTTCTAATGTTTCGCTACTCTCTGAAAAATCACTAAAATTCTCTTTATCTGAATCAACCAATCTATTGAAATTCTGTAAACTTGTATCAGTCTTATTTGATTCCTGTTTTGTACTAGGATTAGAAATGTTATTTTTACTAAAACCTTTCTCAGTCGGTTCATTGTCACTAAATGATAATCGGAGTCTTGGAACCCCCTTGAGCAAATCTACAGGTTCTTTTGAACTCTGTTCAGAACTGTCGGTATCACATAATCCTTTGAGGTATTTAACCCAAGGTGATTCCACTGGTTTTTCATTTGTAGGAAATATATTTAACTGTTGTTTTTCAAACTCTAGATAAGGATTTTTATAAAGAAGTGATTTTTTTGATTTGGGCTTTCTACAAAGATAAATCAATTAATAAGAACAAAAAGATTTAATGAAAACTTACCTTTCAGTTTTTGGGATGTTTTTATTTGTAATTTCATTAATATTTTTTCTAGTGCGTGGTTCTGATTTTGATAAATCATTACCAATTTTCCACTTATCTCCATATAATTTACTTAAAAGATTTTTCCTAACTCTATTACTCTTTTGGCTACTTAAATCCAATTGTAAGCTATTATCGGAATCTTCAACCACATCTAGAAAAAGCAAGCAATAGTAGGTATATCGAAATATCTAGAAAATCATATCAATTAACACTCTGAGTACCTCTGATAATCTTCACCCAGTCACTTTTACACTAGTATAACTTACCATTATTGTGACCAAAGAAAATGGAAATTTTGTAAAAAGGCATTTTGATTTTATTGTAATAATAACAAAAATCATAATTACAGCATGTAAAATTAATACAAAACAAACACTAAATTAACTGGCATTGCCATTTTTTTTTTGGCCACATAGTACATACTCTAGACTTTATTAAAGCATGAATTAAACTCAAAACTCTCAAATTTATCTTTAAAAAACCTTCACTGACCTTTAAACACGATTTTAACTAAAAACTGTGAGAAACTGCAATTGTTTTTTTACATAAATTAAACTTCATAGATAACTTACCACTCGATGAAATACTTGAAACCTCATCATTTTTATAGCAATCAGTTTTGTTACTACCATTATTTTTGAGATCTTCCTTACACATATTTTCTTTATTGGAAATTGGAGTTTTCAATGTATCTTTCAAAGTTTTTAACATTTCATCAAATTGAAATATATTTTGTTCTTTAACATCTGCATTTATATCATTATTTTGATAAGAATTAAATTTATTATTGTCCATTTCTAAGTTAATTTCAGAAATCCATTTATCAATGGCATTATATTTTGACGTGGACAACAAACAGTTACTTCTTGGTTTTATGTTAACATAGGTATTAATCTCCTCGCAGTTAGAACTTTTTGACTTTACGGAATCACTATCAGATATGGTAATTGGAGTATCATTTACAATATTAGGTGAAATGCTGGAGTTCATACTGTCAATAGTATCAGTATCTTCTACTAACTTTAAACCATTATTTCTAGTTGTTGATGGTAAATTATCAAACATCGATGATCGACGAACATGTTTCTTAAGTGCTAACTTAGTTGGTGCTGTTAAAACATAGTTTACTATAGAAAATGTACAGAATAATTTATAGGCACTTACCCTTGTTCTGCCCACGTTTCTTATTTGATTTTGTAAGTTTAGGGAACATTGAACTTAATAATGTGAAAGAATTATCCATATTTTTAGGTTATTGGGTAGTCATTAAAATAAAATAAATTATACGTAAATAAATTAGTTTCTATAATATAAATAGAAATAAAGCTAATATATTATCATAAAAAGGTGCATTTGGTTTACGGTAGATACGAATTTTTAAAGAATTCGTAAGTAACCAAACTCATTTTGAAATTTGAATAATAAATCATAACACAAACCAAACCGTTAAATGTCAAGTCCTGACACGGTTGTCAGATCGCGCAGATGTTACCTTTATGAGCTTTAAGGTATGTTCACACTCACACGCTTCATTGCTTGTTTTCATGTTCATTTATTAGCTACATTCTTTTCACCAACTGCAGTGGTCTGATCTGAGCTCAATTTTTAACATAATTTTTGCGAATAAAGTGTAGATTCGCAATGAACGTAATGCTTAAGTGTATACAATAATGAAAAGATTTTGCAGGGTACATTGAATGTCATTAACCAACGCCATCTTTATTTTACAAGCCGTGCTGGTACATTTGGCAACGTCGCATACATATGCATATGCATGTCCATAAACTACATATAAGTGTGCCTTGATCATATATGTGTAAACCTTGATAATAAATGTCATTTTTTTAATGGGTAGAGTGTGGACACACTTGTCAAACAAGAGAGACGAAAATATACGTTAGCTCTCTACTTGTACGGCGAGGGTAAACGATAGAATAAGAATTTACTATTAAAATTTTTCTTCTTTCCTTTACACCCACGGTGCAAGTAGAGAGCTAACGTATATCTTTGTCTCTCTTGGTTGACAAGTGTGTCCACACTCTCTCATTAGAAAAATGACATTTAATAAAACAATATCAAGGCACCAGTGTTGCCAACAATGGCGGTTTTCCGCCAAATTGGCGTTTTGCGGGATAATCATGGCGCGCAAAAGTTCTTGTTGGCGCTTGGCGCATGTTTTGGCGCTTAAAAATTGTTAATCTGTTTGACTTTAAAATAGAATCACTATTATTACTTTTATTGCATCTCAGCAATACAAGTTCTACAGGGAATCTTAATATATGTGCAATTCGAACCGGTATTCGATTTTAGCAAACGAAATGAGAATATACGTAATGTTGTTTAAATGAAAATTTTACCGAGATTTAAATTGGCGCTTTTTTCATCTCAGATGGCGCTATTTGGCGCTTTGACGAAACGAAACTGGCGCTTCTATAACATAAAATATTGGCAACACTGCAAGGCACACTAACTCCATCATTCCATACAATGCATACAATCAAGTCCGATGTCCGATCGCGGTGGCCGCTGCAGCCTGGAAATAATATTTTAGAAATTATTGCTAAATATGTACCTTTTTACTTGTCTTTAGTCCTTCTGTTATCATTGAAAAAAGATTAGAGAAAACTATTTCAAAATAACACGTATTTATTTAATGTAATGTTCAAGTTACATAAAATGATTTACTCCAAACTTTCAAGAGTTTGTACTTTACAACTCTTTCATAACGTAATATTTTTAGATTTTACAAAATTATTCAATAAAATATTAATAAGAATTTGTTTTTGATTGGCGGAATTATAAGGAATCTAGATTTTCATAATTCTTAACCCATTAGTGCTCAGAATTATTTATTGCAAATTTTCTGCTTTTTATTTTAAAAATAAGACTATTAAGACTACAAAAAACACTGTAACATATGATCAATTTCTTTTAATTGCATATAGCAAAAAAAGCTGGCAACTTTTTATGCCACGACTGGGTACATCAAATAGCAATTTTGCATGAAATTAAAAATTAGGCTATTCTGAACATATTAACATTTCTATCATATTTAAGTTACTGTGTACAGTAAAACTAATAATAATACTAAGAAGAAGAAGAGAAATAATGATAATATCTAAGCTTTATTTGTGAAAAATGTTAAAACAGTCTAGGATGCAAAGCTACTGCACACTTTTCACATTCAAAAGATGTTCTGTTGCCACAAACACTACATCGATAGTATTTACTCTCCCCTTTCCTTATAATATGATCTTTACATATCTTCTATAATAGTGGATCTTCCCAAAGAAGAATTTGATGATCTGGTCTAGCACATGGTGCTTCATACAGTTTTAAAATCTACAGCGTACATTGCCGTCTGAATTCTAGTTGCAATATGTTATGCCCAAGGTTTCTAAAAAGCAATCATCCTTGAATAACACATACATCAACAGCCCAGCGGAAAAAGAGCCACTACCATTTTTTAATTCTGATTCCTGTCTGGGATGTAGCGACAAATTGATCATTTAGACGACTCTGCCCATATTAGAAGTATACTTTGATATGGGCCCAGGAACTTTTATATGTGTCACAGGGCATTAATGGGTTAATACAGGGTGATGCACCAGTGATAACAAGCCTTAAAAATATTGGATGCAACCCAATTTACATATTTCCAAAGAGGCTAGAAAATTGGATAATAAAAATTAAAACTCTAATTAAATTTGTCAGTTTTTGTTTGATGCGGTTTGATGTTTGCAAAAAAAAACGTTTAATTTCAGTGCATTCAAAATTAGAAAATATACACAAATGAGGAAAAAACTGACATGATTTTAATTTACAGTGAATCTAAGAAAACTGCGTATTTAACGTCGCGTTAGTATTGTCAATGCTACCCTGAAAGAAGAGCACCAGCAGACAAGATTTTGTCGGTATAGTCAATTTAACCATATTTTGCCTTAGGGTAACAATACTTTTTTTACAGTGTATTATTGTATCCATATAACAAGAAAGAGCATCAAAAGCTTCTTTGCAGAACTGCAGTGTATAATATACGTTAACCATAATATAAAGGCAAGATCTCCGATACATATCATATTTGTATCAGAATCAAGCATCAGATACATATATATGATACATCCAGTGACCATGTACTGTCTCCTTAAATGTATGTAACATTTATGTTACCAGTTACACAACATTAAAACATTAAGTAACAGTTGTTCTGTTATGTATACAGTAACTGTGCTTACTGGGTACACTTGGATTTATCTAGATCTTGTTTCAAGAATCAACTATAAAACATTTAGCTGTCTTAGATCCTTTGTACACCAAAAGCATATATAACAAGATTCTAAAATCAGGTTTTCTGGTGCTTTTAATACACATGACCACTTTATCTTCCGATTTAATTTCTGCATTTACAATGTATAAATTATAATGTTGTTTCTATAATACCTTTGAGTCTTCATATAGCATTCTGATTAGATAATTTTACATAATAGCTGTATGCAGGATTATAAGGTAAATAATTATTCAAACAATATATTATTAAACGGTAGAATAAAAATATTTATTTACATTTTAATAACTATGGAACAAGCACAATAATTAGGGAGGTACTTGTTTTTCCTATTAACTAACATTAAATATGTAACAATTGAAAGAAATAAGTGACATTTAATAAGACAACATTGGAACGGATCCATTCTTGTTCTTTTAGATTTTGCATGTGTGAAAATACAGTACAAAAGTTTTTTTTTAAATAATCGATCTGGCACTTGTGCGAAGGCAGTGATTTCTTTTGTTCTGCTATTTACAAAGATATTGAGGATTAACATGCTGTGCAAACTAACTACGTATTTTATAAAAAAATTTTAAAAACAGTACAACCATGAATAACAAGAGAAAAAATAGCAGCAAAATTCACAACTTTCTTGATCAACTTTAATACATTCAAATATAAAATTCTATGTGAAATATTCATAAAATAAAATCTGGAAATTCAAATATTTTTTCCATTATCATAAAATTTATACACAAAGAAAACGCTACAAAATTTTAAAGTATGTTTATCACAGTATAACGAAAATTGGTATAAAAGCTGCATGAATAACAGTACTTAAAAACTAACTTAAGGGCAAAAGTAAATCATTATAAATAAAATATATAAGTAATGTTATTTATAATAATATCATAAGCTGTAGCATACATTTTTGAAAACTTCCTTATTTACATATTACCATTAATAATGGATTTTATTTATAATTCATATAAAGTTTTGTATTTGCATCTTAACTGCAATAAAATATATGAAACCATAATATCTACCACAACCACCTGTACAGTAAATTTATAAATAATAAAACCTAACTTTTGGATAAGTTAAAAATCTGATTTTTCTGGAGAAGAGGGGATGTAAATACAAAGCTTATTAGGAATTAGAAATTATAGAGAATGAAAATTTACTTTAACTGATTCAAAAATAATGTCAATAGTTTCTGCAGTTAATAAATTTTAAAATTAGAAAGAAAGTTATCCATCAGCAAATGTTCATTAAAAACAATTTTCATTATTAGACATACTCAGATCAATGAGGTTTCTAGAGAGACCGAGGTATTAAGGAATGATACCAATTAGAAATTAAACAAAATGTCATTTTGATTATATAGGACACATTTGAAACAAATAGATTCAACATGGATTGTGCAGTAGAAACCAATAATGTTGATTACATGTAATTTAACTTTTTAATGGTTACTGTTTAACTAAAACATAATTATTTATAATTTTAGAAACAAGACTTAATTTGGTATTTTCTGTATCTTGTCTTGAGTCTTAACAGATAAATAAAGGATATTTATATAATCAAATCTATCACTAATGATAAATAATTTTTAAAAACTCACAGAACGAAGTAATAGTGAATTGTGGGTTGACATACTTCTAATAGATGAATTATTGCAATCAAATTACCTATCATGATAGACATGATTATATAAGACATATCTTATTTTACACATCTAATAAAAACAAAATATCTTTGAGTTTGTTATCATTAGAATGTACAGAATAAGAATTACATTACCCAATTACCCAAACTTAGAACACATAAACAGAGACGAATGATGATTTAATATTGCAGGTTGCAATTTATATAGGTAATAACAAGATAGAATTAACCGTAGGCACTGTCCTTTTGATTGTATCAACTGATTACATAATTAATAAGACTAGGAGACTACACATCAATTTCTTGGATAATCCTTTCACATAAGTCAGTAATATTTAATATTTTATTCTCTTCTTTATTATATCAACACACTTGTATCTATTTTTAATATTGATATATTTCAACTTAAAAATAAACTGAACAATAAATAAACAAGAATGTCCTAAAAGATACATAAGAAGTACAGTAAATAAAAAATATTATTAATTTTACAATATAAAAAAAATGATACATTCATGCTTATCATTGTCCACTTTATTTAGCTATAATAATTAGAGAATAATTTAAAATTAAAATTTACAAAATATCTTAATTATACAAAGAACAAGTTTATTATTACTTTTCATGAGCTTCATTTAATAAATCTTCTGGAATATTTTATTGATAATGCACTTATAATCACATGATTGTATAATCTATTTTAGACGTTACAGTCAGTTACTGCGAAGAATCTTCCCCTTGCATTTGTAATTCTTTTTATCTAATGTTATCTAATTTAGTACTCTCATTATTATTCAACTTCATTTAAGCATTTCTGTTTTTTTTTTTGTTTAAGAAACTTGCATTACAAATGCATAGCACTTAATGCATACTATACTGTATGGGGATTTAAAAATATAAAATATACATTAGAATTAAAAGGTACTACTTATATCAAACTTTTCACTGTTATAAGGTAAAATTTAAAATAAAATGTTTTTTAATAGTTATGATGCCAACTAGTTATGATAAATGGATTTTCTACAATAACAATGATATGTAGGTAAAAAAAGGCACTAAGATTTTCATTTTCACATATGAATTGTGGCAGCAGTATATCGTGCTTCACCCCGTTTCCATCTCCACTGACTTGGACGATACTAAAAAAATAAGATAAGAAATTTTAATGCTTATAGATGCTTCAGTTATTTAATAACATACTATGTAATCTATTATATTTTTATATTTGGCATAAGCATATAAGAAGGTTTCAAGTTTAACATTCAATTTTAAGATATGATTAATACTACACCAACAGTATATGCAAACACCACAATGTATAGATGGTACTAAAAAAATCAAATACTGCTGGCTTCAACCCTAAGGAGCCCCCAAACCTCAAGTAACCACATTTAAGTGTTTGTAATGGAATAACAACATTCTTATTAGTTGTGGTTAAGGGGCTCCAAAAATATTTTAGCTGGATTTTTGCCTGTTAACACTATCCAATTATGAATTCTACTGTTTTCATATGTGACAGTGTCATTTGAGTTTTGATATCTTATTTCAATTTATTTGTCTTGAGTTAATGTCTTTAAGAATAAACACATTCTTCATTGGATAAATAGCAAACTATTAGTATTTTATATCATATGATTCAAAAGATATCAGTTCTGGTTACTTCTGGATGAAATTATTCTATTGCTTCCAATCACAGGTGAATAGAACTAAAAAAGTTTGAATCGATTGATAGATTATTTAGTGCTTTCAATTTAAAGCTAGAAATGAATGATAAGATTGTGATAACCTAAATAGTAAGAATACTTATACATAGAAATTTAATACTCACGCTGACTGCATGTGATTTCCTGCAATGCTGCATGAAACAAACGCATACTTTTAAAAATATTAGGTAAGTTAACAAATAACTGCTTTAGACAGTTAACATTCTAATACAATCATGTGGGATTAATATAGAAAAAGTATATATTAGAATCAGGAATGGTAGCATTGCACGTCATCCAATAGCCAATAAAATAATTGAGAAATTGCTGAACATCACAATTTTACTTTTGGCCTTACTTTTTCAATTTCCAAATTCCTTTAATTTTTTAATAACATTCTTTTCTAAATTGACAGTACTGATACCTAAAATTTATTTATTAGTATCATTTAGTCCAGTCAATGAATGCCCAAAAGCGGATTGTAGAGGACATGGAATGGGGGAGAATTCTTCTCTTGAGGAATGTGTTGGGGGTAGTTAGAAGGCAAAAATACTAAAAGTCCTGGGCCCTGCCGCTTCAAGGCGGAGGGAGTGGAAAGGTCCCTGTTTTCGGTTTCTTGCTTATAACTCGGAAACGGTGTGTCGTACGGTAAAAAGTATTGCTACAAAATAAAAGATAATTAAATTTCCTACAAGACTATCTATATTCATTTTCTTTCTATGTGTTATAGTTTCCGAGATATTCGCCAGCAAAAATCGATAATTTTCAAAAAACTCTTTTTTGCCTCACATTTTTTGTCAAACTTGTCCTTCTAACTCCTCAGCCTTATGTTTTACAGAAAAGTCGTCAGACAGGAAGTTGCAGAGAATTCAGTCTCCTTTAGAAATATGTAATAGTTACTAATTTATCTTCTACAGGTCAGAAGTTACAGCAATTTGAAGTTTTCGGATACATTTCGTGATTTCTCAAGAAAAGTCAATGAATGCCCAAAAAGGGGTTGTAGAGGAATTTATCTCTTGAGGAATATGTTGCAGGTAGTAAGGAGGCAAAGATAATAAAAGTTCCCGCTCCTAGCTCTGCTGCTTCAGGGGGTGGGGTGAGTGGAAAGGTCCCTTTTATCGGTTTTTCGCTTATAACTCGGAAATAGTGTGTTGTGCGGTGAAAAGTATTTGTTATAAAATAGAATATAATTAAATTTCCTACAAGAATGCTTATATTCATTTTCTTCCTACGTGTTATAGTTTCCGAGATATTCGCCAGAGCAAATCAATAATTTTTGAAAAGCTTTTTTTGCCTCACATTTTTCATCGAAGTTGTCCTTCTAACTCTTCAGCCTTATGTTTTATAGAAAAGTCGTCAGACAAGAAGTTGTAGAGCATTAAATCTCCTTCAGAAATATGTATATTTACTAATTTAACTTCGACATGCAATTTGAAGTTTTCAGATAAATTTCATGATTTCTCAAGAAAACTATACTTTTGTTATTATTGTTATTGATTTTTCTTAAATTCCAGTTTCTTACTACATAACACATTCCTCAAGAGAAGAATTCTCCCCCATTCCATGTCCTCTATAACTCCTTCGTTGACTGGACTAATTCAGTATTTCTATAATTCATGTTGTTTTGAGTAATTTGAGTTGAATTTGATATTTTGTTGTTTATCTTTTTTAGTTTATTATTCTTGTCTTGATTTTTTCATAAGTTTGTAATTGTGCATGTATAAATTTATTAATAACGTTTTTCTAGTTTTTGTGGTATTCTGCAATTTCATAATTTGTTTTTGTTGATGTACTGACATTATCAACATTAGAAGTGTCAAAAGCACTGTGCAAACAAAAATCTCCAGTGTGTGTGATATCCCTGAAGGAGAGAAGGTAACAATTTGATATAGCTACCCCTAGGATTTAAGTAGGCTGAAGAAGCTCCACGAGGAGCTTAAAACGGCCTCCCATCTTCGGCGGGATATTATTGTTTGACTCGACTCGACTCAGATTTAAGTTCTGCAGTAAAAATTTAACCTTACTAATGCATGTATATCCATATAGAGAATTAAAAGACACCAGCAGAAGGCCTTTTCGACGCCAAACACTTAGAAATCTTTTAAAAAAACTTCAAAATCAACGAATTTGACACTTCACAAGCACATCGTCTGCCATGACACCATAATATCGCAGCTACGGTCTTACTACTCCCCGACAGTGTACCAACCGACAGCACCACAACCCAATTTCCCCAAATCACCTGGAGGACATTGACCCCACGCAAGCATGAATGAATTCATTCATCCAATTCGGCCTCCACAAGACTGGAGTGGAATTCTTTAAAAAAAATGAATGTTTTACTGCTTCTAACCTAACCACCCCCTTGCTTCGCCCCCCCCCACAAGATTGGAGTGAAATTCTGTAAAACATGAATGGTTTACTGCTTCTAACCTAACCACCCCCTCGCTTCGGCCATCTCACAAGATTGGAGTAGAATTCTTCTACGCGTTTTTCGTCGGTTTTACCAAGATTGGATTAATTTTCTTTACCTTCAGCCACCTAATTGTGTTCTGTGAGTAATTCTCTACCTGCTGATACCAAAAACTTGCTCTCAAAACGCCGTTTTCCTGGTGGTAGCTATATCGAACAATTACCGGAGAGAATTCAAGATATCAACTACAATATTTGTAGCAAACATAAAAAATGTCTTTTGATTGTATATTCATTTTATTAACTTTAATGCATAATTATAGGAAGGCATATCACGCAATCAGCTTGTTCATCTTCAGTGGGAGAGCAATGTTACTAGTTGAAACACTTCTTGTTTTAATACATTCAATCTGGCTGTAGTATCACTTATGCAACACAATAAGCATTTGCTTCTTGTTTTCGTAAAAAAATTAAGGTACCATATGCGTTGGTCTCCATTTTGCAATTTTTGTAATTTTTTGTTCTAAATATCATTAAATTTGCAAATATTGTCTGAGTTATGCAAAGAAAATGAGGAAGTATTTGGTGCCTGGATTTAAAAATTCTCAAAGAAGCAAGATCAACAGGAAATAACATTTCATGGTTTCACTAAAATATGCAATTGTAAGGGCATAATTAAAATAACAATTACTACCGCTAACTAAATAAAAAGAAAAACCAATACTTCTAATCCACAACATGTGTAGATTGTAAAAGTTTCTCTGACTTCACCGGTTATGCCCACATTGGCATATTTCAAAAAGTAGGATCAATCAATTGGTAATTTAATCTTGCATCCAGCGGTATAAAGATTTATAGGGTGTTCATTTAAAAGAACTAAAATAATTATATTTGAAGTTGGTCCATTTTAAGCATTTCCAGTTGCCTTATGAAGTTGTCATGCTCACACATTTGGAAAAGGAACAAGTCCTGCAGCTTAACTATTCCTGATTCTAATGTAAATAAATTATCAGTTTCTAATCCTGTAAAATAAATAGGCTTTTTTTGTAATTGTTTTGTGAGATATATAAACAAAAAAGTAATATGTAACTAAATATAAAAGTTGTTCCATTTTACGTACCTAACTTGACATCTGTCAAAGTTAACCCCAAAATTTACAGTAAATTAATGTCTTTTCTTTTTTGTAGCACTAGGCCTCACGCCTGAAATATGGCATGACGGCATGCTTGTATCGAATATTATTATGCAATGTTTTACTTGATGTGTAAATTCATCATTAAGGTAGGTACAACACTGTTATGTAATGAAAAACTCTTGTATATACAGGGTGATTTATGGAAGGTGCACCTTTTAAAATCTTTAAATGCAACCCAACATGAAATAAAGATTTGATCTTAGTACCAGTTATTGGAGGTTATTCTGCCATTTTTAACAACTTGTTAAATCTTAACATGCCATTAAAATGCCAAGATAAGAATTTTAATTAGTCACAGTCACGGCAACAAAACTTAACAAAACTGTTAAGAATAATATAAAATTACAGAATAGGGCCATTGTTTACTTAACCATTAAAAGTTTGACAGTTTTCAGTTTAGAACATAACCTTAACATGACATTTAATTGTGTATTGTCATTTTGAAGTAAGACATCTCTGATAATGGTATTTATACAATTTAATTGAAGATCAACATGGATCGTTATTTATGAATTTGTAAATTGGGTTGCCTATCCAAATTGTTAGGAGACGCCTTTCATGTGAATCACCATGTATATTATGCAATGATTATTTATTGAGGCTGGGCAACAATATCAAATTAGTTCTCTTTATTAAAACAAGCCTAAAATATCTTTTTTGCACGATCACCTGTAAAGTTGGCACTTTACAACTTGTTGTCAATGTCGAAAGTTGACAATTACAAACATTTGCAATTAATTTGACGTATCGATGTTATAAAGCCGTATCGATGTTGTAATGAAATCATTATACGTTCCTATGGTCTTGGACAACTTCATTTTTTAATCTACCATCAATGGTTTTTCTTTATTATTTTCTTTAAAATACGGGCGTGCAAAAAATATTTAAATTTCCTACTCATTCAAAAAACTTCACTTTACACTCTTGTTATACAGAGTGTCCATAAACTGCGTTAAAAGCTTCAGGTAGACGTCTTCCTTTATGAGGCCTGAACTCAAATCTGCAACCAGAATTTTCCCTAGTCGCTTAGTTTTTTTGTACGATGATGAAGAAGTTAACACCTTTAACATTAAATTACAAGATATTGGGCAATTAAATCTAACAGAACACTTATCCATTCAATAGGTGAACTTATTAGAAGAAAAAATTATGAATACATTAACTATTACCGTTTTCTTTGTAGAGAGGGTGTTAAAAATAAGAGATTTAGTAAAAATAGATGCGGCAACCATGCAAACACTGTTTATTTGGATGAATCTAAACAATTGTTTACATCATAATTCATCTGTTACATTTTGACATTTGTGGTTAGCTGGCGTTACACATACATTTTGTAATTTGAGTTATTCTTGCACATTTGCTGTTTGCTGTTGAGTTTTTCCTTAATTATTTTCTATTCCTTTCTGTTATTTGTGTTATTGTTGTTTGTTGACTTTTTGTTTTTGTTAAATTTTTATTCCGTTCTGCTTCTGTTTACTGACTTGCAGTTCCCGTTTTCTCTGGTATGTATTAATTCTAGTTTTTGTATTTCAGTTTTATATTTTAGTGTTTCATGGAGTATGCAATACATGAGTATACCGACATGATTCTGCTTCTTGGGCAATGTAATGCAAATTACAATGAAGCTGCCAGACTTTATGCAGAACGTTATTCGAAATGCACACCAAAGGCTTAGAGAATCTGAAAATATTATGCCAATTCATAATTTAAATGGAGGTAGGCCGTAAGCAGGCGGAAATGCCATTAGAAGAAGACGTTTAAAGCACGTGCCACTATTTAAGTTAAAATACATTTTATTGTTACAAAACGTACAGGTACCACTGATATTCAGATTTCAAATGCAAATAAATAATTAATTTTTAAAAATGTAGTTTTTTTCATAAATGTGATTTTTTACATGAGTTTACTTTAGATTACTTTAGATTTAAATTATTTCAATAGCTTTCCTGATTTAATTTTTTTATTGCGATCAGATGTTTGATTCGTCGCCACCTTTGGCTGAAAGGTTACGCCGCTTTCAGGGACTAAGCAGCGTTGCCAAGCTTATGTTTCTTTTTTTGGCCCATGTGAAGAAACTAACTGCATTAGAGTGTTCGCATTTAAAGTTTTGTCATCACAATTGATTAAGGAAGGCGGCTACCTGAAGCTTTTAATGCAGTTTAGGGACACCCTGTATAAATAACTTTTTAGAATTACAAATAACAACAACAAATACAATATTTTTGTCAATTGAGTGAATTAACCTAAGAATTTAAATTTAAATGTAATGCCAAATGCTGTCGCGTATAATTGTAATTCATAAATAGCATTCTCCAATAATTTCACAAGTACAAGTCTCCTCAGAGCCCTCCTTATGTGGAAGCCAAACAAATCGCTAATACTACTGGAATAGGCATGTCATATGTACTATGCGTTTTACTTTGAGAATAGAGTACAGGTTCTTATGAGCAATGGGGTTGCCAAATGGCTTTCATGCTAGAGTTCAACATTTTGATACAATTGTATGATCAAACAGCTGGCAATAGCATCATGGAAACTCCCATAAGAAATACATTGTTCTATACTTTCCCAAAGTAGTAGGGTTATACGATCTAAGATGTATAACATACTATGTTATACTTTTACACTTATACCGTATTTTCATCAAGTGACCTATGGAAACAAAATGATGCGTCTATGATTAATCCATTCAGATAGACACCTTTGTTTCTACTGTTGACAAGCTGTCAAAGTGCAATTTATTGGCTAATCATTACAAATTACAGTGAAACCTGTTAAGTTGAACACCTACTTATATTGAACACCTCCTTATATTGAACATCAGATTAAATTAAACAGTTTTTGTCAAAACTGTTTATAGCTTTACTTTGCATTAAAAGCAACCTGCACAACTTGAACACCTCTGTACCTTATACATTGAACTGGGAGTTTAGCACCAACCTATTTTTGTACCTGGCCCTAGAACTGAGCAAGAGTATTTGGTGGGAAGGAAATCGGTGGCTCAGATAAATCAGGCACTTAACACATGCGTATTGATATTGAATACTTAGCAGATTCATCATAAATTGATCTTGGTGATCCCTCAGTGTGATAACAAGCTTAGAATATGACACAAAAATTTTAAAATACATTCTAGTCAGTGCAGACTGCTGCTATATTGAACATCTGTATATGTTGAAGACTGGAACCACAAGTGTACAAGATAGACAGGTTTCACTGTAACTTCATATTGAAAACAATAGAACAAAAATCATTTAGTTTATTTTCATATTTTGTTAATTTAATTAAAATAAATCTAATTTAAATTATGTACTAGAAAAATCCACAAATTGCAACTATTATTAGTAGTTCTTATGTCCACGACCTGAACTGTATTAAGACATACATTTTCTTAACCATAGGTGACTCTGATAAGACGAGTTTTTTTACACACATCATTATGAGAACTTATCAAACATCTATGTACTATTAATGACTAACTTACTTCATCAGAAAAAGTTTGTTAAGTAATAAAACAAAGAAAATGTGAAATATAATACTCACCCTTATGAGAATTTGTCCACTTGTTGTATGTGGATTTCTATATGCATATAACACCCATATACCCAATCCCATAACAATTGCTATCATAAACAATATTGTAACAATACCAGATGCTCCCATCCTCACTTGCCCATTAGAGTCCATTGTTCCAATATCATGTGATATTCTAGAAGCTTGCAAGGGATCACTAAAGCTGTTCGATTGTTTGACTGCATCATCTACAGGAGAATCAACATTTCTCGTTTTGCCATTTGTATTATGTATATTAACATTTTGTGTAGTATTACTTAAAGTACCATTAACATCCAAGGTGTTACTGATTTGTGGTGCATTATTAATGGAATGGTCCAAATCTGAAGCATGGTAATTTGTATTCAACCCATAATGAAACTGTTGTCCATTGCTATGGTTGAAATTATCAAAGTTATTAATTTGGGAACATTGACTTTCATTTATAAGCTGTTTTCTGTCACATCCTTTCATAAGCCAATCTTGTCGGTGTCTATCTAGCCCATTTGAACACAGACCTTTTGAGGGACACCAAGCACACTAATAAGTGAAAATAAAATATATTATTAGATAGATAAAAAAGAAACAGAAAAAAATAAATACATACTTGGAAATTGGAAATAACTGCGGTTAAACAGGTGTTGCAATCTTTACTATCTAAACAAGTAGGTAAGGATTTTAAATAAATAACAGTTGAATTTTTGATATCTTCTTTGTTAAAGTGGACACGGTGATACTCATAAATTGTTTTTCTTCGAACAACTAAAAGATAAAAGAAAATGTTGATTATATATTATTTAAATTTAATTTTCATCCATAATAACTTCCCAATGATCATAAACGTTTTTAATAACAAATGTGGAAAAACAAAATTTGTAATATTGTGAACATGAAAGTCAAAAGTGAATTCAATAAATAAATAAAATTTGTTTGAAGAAATCAAATACTTACAGAAAACTGTGCGCTCAATAATGTAAGCATCTGATAGGCCAACTTTAACAGGATGATGATCATCAACAATACTTTCAATTATTTCAGGAATTGTTTTATAAACAAATATGATATCTCCATTTTTAAGTAAAGTAGCTTGGAATGTAAACTCTCCATCTTTTGGTTTGTCTTGTAATGAAACTTTTTCCCATTGTACAGTAAAAGCAGTTCCTGTAGAAATATTAAAAAGTAAATAAATTCATAGATGAATAGTAATCAAAGTAGTGAAGATTACCATTATCAACATATTTTATATAGCTGTCATTAGACAAACTTGTATCAAAATTGGCCATTAAAGGAGCAATGTACTGTGTAGCAGCTAACCATGAATGAACATATTCTCCAGTATACAAAAATCCACCTGTAGCAATTGTTAGATTTCTTACCAGATGTCCATAGAATGGAAAATCAAAAGACAGTTTTACAGTCTACAAAGAATTTTTATATTAAACTAAAATATTTATTTAGATATCTCAGCAAGCTATTATAAAACTTACTGCAGCTCTTCTGTGTGATTTCGATAACAATCCATTTACTCTCACGTCACTTCTATTATTTTCCATGTCCACCCAATAGTGGTCACCAGTCGATGTATCAGTTATAAATGTACTATTATAATAAATATGTGTATCCTAAAAAGAAATGTTATATTATCATTTTATTTAAACAATTTAAAACATGAAAACTTACGGTTTTAGTTTCTGTAATATTGTGCTCTTGTAATGTCTTATTAAATTCAAGATCTTCATCTGCAAACTTAGATATTGATATCTCGTCTTCATCACCATCCGTCTGATTATTCTTAGCTACTGTTGCAACTACTAAATCATCATTATTCGTTTGTTTCATATCAGGAGGGCTGGTAGTAAATGTATAATTTTTACGTATTCCAGCTCCATTTTCTCCAAGATTTTTACTTAACACTTTCTTTACCACTGTGGAGTTGCTAGCTTCTAAAGGTGGAGATTTATTATCTATTTCTGGTGCTTTCTGTAAAAGAAAAAGGTTAATGCTAATAGTAAACAAGGCAAATTTCTAATGGTTTCATAAGAGTCATATTGTATACGTTCTATTAAATTTAAAAAGCGTTTTAATAGAAATTTATTAAAAAAAAGATAAATTAAATGGTTACAACTTGACAGTGTGTTTACTGTTTATTTCACCTATTAATAAATAGCCCTGGTTGGTGAGAAGGGTTATATAGGTTGCTTAGAACAATGAAGTTTGATGTTTCACCCAAAAACTCATTACAACTAAATAAATAACACTGACAAACTGATAGGATAAATTCCTGGAGACTAAACAAGCATTTTTTGTCCTAGTTATGGAGTTAGTAGCCTTCAAAGTCGGGTGTAGATTATTAATACCTAAGGACCGTCTGACACAGTGTTAAATTTGACGTCAAAAGACATGTTTTACACGCAAAATTAACACGATTTTTAAAACATGTTCTAAATATTCCCGTGTCAAATTTTTAAATGCAGTTTTGACGTTAAATGTGCTGTATGCAACAATGTCAGATTTCAATGACAAAATTGTAGTCAATTTTGACGTCAAATTTAACACCGTGTCAGACGGCTCTAAGTGCATCGTATCAAGATTTTTATTAAAAAAAGCTGCAGGGAATTGCCTTTCAGATGTTCTAAACTTACTTCCAGTTATACAGGGTGTACTGTACAGCTAAGATACCTAACATCATAAAAAGAAGAAACAGACGCTTACAATTTGACATATTTCAGTTGTATAATTAAAAGTAGTTTTAAAATAGGCAGAAGACATTTCCCTATAACTGTGCTTATAAGGATTTTTGATATTTTGACAAATAACAATAATGCACCCACAAGTTAACATGTCTGTGTTTATTTATGGCAAGAATCAAACATCCTATGCATATTTAGTTTTTTCTTTATGGCTATTCAAATTTCCAAGCTCATTAATAATAATCTAAAATAAAAATTTAATCTGCCCTTCATTTGTTTTTGAAATAATCCCAAAATAATATGTGATATATCAAATTTTTCCTTGTTATACCACTAAAGTCATGCAATACTTAAATTTTCCTAATACAGTACTAGAAGATAATATTGCTGAAAACTAATTTGCTGTGTTCCACTATCCCATGGACACCCTGTACATTTGAAATTTCAAACTTATCAGTCAGATTTGAAAAAATTCAAAATCTTCCTAACTAGTTACAACAAAATACACTAAGTATGACAGATATGTTTTCTTATGTTCATACCGTATTTTTAACTGGTGAAGCTGTAGTGGTGGAATTGGACAACTGTTGGTTACTTCTGTTGCTTGCAATAGATTGATCGTTTGGTGATCCTGCACTTTCAGACTGTCTTTTTTCTATATGATGTGTAAAATCTAACAATTCTAAATCTGTATCTTCAGTTCGATGTGGAAATACATCTGTATTGTATAAATAAGCATCTGAAACAAAAGACAAAAGTTAAAAAATTCTGATTACTAGTTCTATAATAAGCAGACTTAGAACATTTTTAGACAAAAAGAGTTGTTTACCATATGAGCCGCAAAAGAAAAATGTATGTTTAACATGTGCATACATATGACTGTTAGCTTATAGAATGCACCTGTAATTAACAGCCATGAACCCGTCAATCGTGTGAATACAATTTAAGTAAGGTCAAGATGTGTTTATTTCTCATTTTTAAAAATAATTTTCTATTATTAGAACCGGCATGGGTAAAACAAAATGTTTAAAGTAGAACAAAGTAAGAGAAAAAAACCATCCATGCTTTTAAGGTGTAGGCACGTGTAAGACTTAATAGTCTATCTCTGTCCAAAGTTTGATAATAGGATACTCAGATTTTTAATTATTTTTATTATTGCTATTTTAAAATATAAAGATGTTACAAAATAGAAATTTATATATAATAACCCTTAATTTAAATCCACGAAAACACACCTTAAAAGTACCTCTATGTGAACATACAAAAAAGTTAGTACAAGTTATAATTTTAATTCGATGAATCATTATAAAAAAATTATAAGTTCTAACTTTCACTTCAATAACTGTTTTAGTTTTTAATACCATTATAACCTGATTATTCATTTTTGGAAAAATATGCAGTTTTATACTGAGCACTGCTAATTAATCGCAACTGTTTGCAGCATATTGCTGTTTCTAAAGAATAAAGATAAAAAAAGAAAAATTGGGCATAAATATTAATTACAAAACCTTTCAAAAATATAATAGTAATTGCATTATAGTTTCAAATTATTGTACCATCGTAAATACTGTCATGCTTTCCTTTCCTCTGCTTTCTCAAAATTAAATTTAAATTTACTGAAGTAAACCAATTTCACGCTTAAAAAATTAGTTTTTATTTTGAAAGTGATCTACCCATACCAGTATTCATTTAATTTTTTTTTTAATACTGAACAATGATTTACCCACCTAAACTAAAAATTGCAATGAATTCCTGTAACCTATAAATTTATGTAAAAGGGTCTATTAATTAAATAATATGTCCTTGTTGTTAATTGTATAATATGATGATATGTACATACCAGTGATACAACATTTTAAATTGTACTAAAATTGCAAAATTGTTGTTTATAAATAGTGTAAACAATAAACATTTTCTACTATACATACAACATACACGTAACAAATTTTATGGATTGTGTGTATTCGTTGTAGTGCATTCTATCTATTATTGATTGTAATAACGAAACCTGTTAATTAGGTACAACACTGATTATGTAATCACAAATAAATGCTTTGAAATTAAATAAATGCACCAGCTGTTTGTTATTTTATTGATTTTCCTTGTATTATTGTTATGCAATATCTATAATCTTGCAATTTTAAAGGAAAAACAAAAGTTTTTAATGGTTTGATATATTATTTGTTTTGTTTTACTTGAGTTATTAGTCACCATAAATAAAAAATCTTTAAAATTATAGAACACTAGATTTAAAGTAAAATTTGAGATCACAATTCAAGTTGTGTATCAGCACCATTAATAAACAAAATGCTAGATGAAATGTAAAATAGTAGGAGAGCAATATGTTAAGCTGAGTGTTACATGAGAACAAATGACTAACTCTACTTCAGACATACATATCTAAAGCAGACTTTATGTTAGTTTTATTTATTTCTATTATGTTATTAGGATGCTCTGTGTCAAAAATGAAAACATTTATATGGTAAGCTGCATAAGCAAATAAGAAAACTTCTTTTATGCCTAAGAATTGATACTGATTTTGATATTTCATTGTTTTAATAGATTCAAAAACAAGTTTCTGAATTTGTTTTCTACAAAGAGAAAAACATATCAATTAGTGCTTCAGGTAATCAGCTTTTTGTTTTCTGTTATGCTTAGATAGGCATAAGTACTCATTAATCTTAAAAAATAAAACAGCAATTTTTATTTCTTTTGTGAAAAATAATGTAGAATGTAATATTTAGTTCCTTTTATGTAGTTTTATGCAATGACAGTATGAAAAGAAAAAGAATATAAATTATGTTAAAACATATAATAAAAGTTGTAGTATCAAAATCTAACAAGCGTAAAATTGAAACGTAAATATATCGCATCATAGTTGATGTTCAAAAATCAGTAAGGTCAAAGAAATTAATATCAGAATTAAACGTCATGTGTTTATTTAATTCCTATCTATTCCTCTCCCATTGAACAATAATAATTATCTAGCAAGCAATATTAAATTGTCTTATTCTTTTATAAATTTGTTGAAAAAATCAATATTTTAAAGAGTATTAAAATCTTGAAAATCTTTTGCAGGCGCTTGCTTCTAATAACAATGTTAACCGAGTAGTTCATTTATTAATAATGAATACATCACAAAAGAAGCTAGGGTTTAACATACACAAAGCTTCTAGAGACATAATTTTCTATGTATATTTTTGGTTAATAATACATTTTTTAAGAAAAATAAAACAAATTTCTATAAATAAAAAAAATTAAAACTAAGTATTTGGATTCCTCAAAATCTACTTGTGTTTTATTATATGGTAAAGATTTTTTTCATTTACTCATTGTTGTAACCATCTTATATTGATGTTAACTTCTCTTTTTCTTCGATAATGATATTAAAAATTTTTCTTTTTATCTTCAGTTTTGTATGCTGTGGCATACTTTTAGTCGAAGGACCTTAGTCTGTAAAAAAGTGGTAGAGATCCCTTAAACAGTCATGACCACAGTTCAGCAGACTAAAATTCGTTCCTTTACCCCTTCCTTGCTAAGTTATATGCACTTGCCAACTTAAAAGCATTGACTTGAAAGTTTGGTCATTCGAATTGTTGATCATGTGCTGAATACTTAATATCAAGCTTGTTTAGTTTGGTTAATATAATTCCACCTCCAAAATTACATATTATAACAGAGTTGTCCTTATAAGCATTGTCATTAAATCAAGTAAAGTTACTATTATATCTAATAGAAATTTGAAGGGACTTGCCAAATCTAGGTATTATAACCAAGTTGTCATAGTAGCCAATGTTGGAGTAAGCAAGTTCTTCTGTACTTGGGTTTCAGATTTCTATCAACTGCCAATAAATTCAGTACTATTGTAAAAGATTACTGAATAGAAGAAAAATCAATATCTAAGATTGTCAATGGAGTTTGTAAGGCTGCATGGACTATGTTAAATCCATGGTTCATGCCTGAATGTGGAAGCAAAATGCTCAAATGTTTGAAAGTATGTAAACAGCACTTCTGACAATTACTGTGATATCTTAGATAGAAAATATGTGGTCATACAAAAGCCTGGAAAAGCTGGATCTTCTTCTTCTTGATGTGCATATACATTACTGGATGTTTGCAACTCCAATTTCCATCTCATCTCTATCTCTAGCTGTATGGATTAGTAACTGTACGCTTCACAATCCTGTCCACTGCCTTATATTCAGAAGCCAGGATATCTTTCTGCTGATTCCTTTTTTGCCACTCTCGATCATTTCTTCTATGATCAGTTGTAAGAGCTGGTATTTGGGGCTTCTCATGATGTGTCTAAGATATGCTTTTTATTGTCATAAAAAGTTCACGTCCCCTTTTGACTCTTCTTCATTTAACGCCCTTGCAGTCCACGGTATTTTAAGGATCCTTCGGTACAGCCACATCTCGAAAGCTTCTAATTTGCTGATGTCCTTAGTTTTTAATGTTCAGCCCTTCACTCCGTCGAGCAACACCGACCACACGTAACATTTGGTAGATCGTAATCTAAGATTAAAATCGAAATCGACACAAGTAAGAATTTTACGAAATTTTAAGAAAGCGTTACGTAGATTCTCAATTCAGCATTTCATTTCCGTATCTGATGTCCAGTTCTCACAGAGCCAAGTTGAGGAACAGCTGGAGGTTTTCTAAATTATCTGCAATTAATTAGGACGGTGTCGTCGGCATGGCGTAATATTGTTGATCTAGACTCCTTTGATCTTAACTCCCTTCTCGCAGTCTTCAAGAGCTTCTTGAAATATACTTTCCGAATATAAATTAAATAAATAGCAGACAAAACACAGTAGGTTCTCAATGCATCTTATGCCCCTGGAGTTGATGTCCAATTTTTTGAGAATTTGCATGAGTATATATGGTGTTGAACTCTGCAAAATGCTTTTTCATAGTCTACAAAGCACAAGTATATAATATTCTTTCTTTGATCATAGCAGTTCTGTACCATTACCTGTTTTGCTGTCATGGTTTCTCTTGTTTCAAGCCCTTGCCTAAATCCAAATTGCGAATTAGAACGAGCATAGAAGCAGGAGGGGGGATATTTCAAACAGTTCTTGTAATTGCGTTAAAATTTTGCTTTAAAGAAACAATGTATCGATGTGTTTGTTTTTAAATTAGATAACCTGATAATAGCTTAAGATGACTATAACTTCGTAACGATTGATTTTCGGATATATGTTCATTTTTAGACATCTTCGACTTAAGATGATCTGACCAACACGTGTTTAAATCGGTTTAAGCTATAGGCGTCTGGTCACGAGACACCCTGTATAAAGTTAGAGAAACATCGAATATTAAGAAAAAAAAACAATGAACGAGAAAATTCTTTTCCACGACTAATATTAATGATAAAAAAGCAGCAAATTATAGGAATTGATTTGTTTATTTTTTGGAAGTTGTTTCACTCAGTTTATACACATAATATTTAAACAATACAAATTGTATCATTTAATAGTCTTTTAATTCAAGCACCACTTATCCTCCTTTTTTGTGCATATTACTATCATCATTTTGTAATTAACGTTTTGGTCAAACTTTTCAAACGAAGAGATTACTTTGTTTTATGTAGATCGTTGACCTTAAAACACCTCTCCCGGCTATTGGTCTGGAAAAATAATAGTAAATTATTTCCGGGGTCGTGATAGTTACAAGTTTTTCTAAGAATTTGTTGGTATTGTATACTACATACCTATGTTGTAGATTTGTAATACATTATAGTTACAAAATTACTATTATTATCTAGTAGCAACGTTGAAAGTTTTTACAAGCTTTTTTATTAGGTACTTCATGTATTATTTGAAAAAGTGCATATTGTTTTTTAATTTCCTTGGTATACAACGTATAATATTAAACAGAAATATGAGCTTGCCTTTCTAGTGATTTATAACAGATTCGCGGTAAATTTTTTCATTGTAGCATGAATAATTGCGCAAAATGTAGACTGATAAATTATTTTAAACTGTAAATTTCCAAAACTTTTTATCTAGACAGTTTTATTTATTTTGACATCTTTTGTTTTTATTGACTCTGATAAAAATTGTTTTATTCTTGATTCTACATTCTACATATACAGTGTGTCCAAGATAAGAATGCACAGCATGGGGATCTTGGAAACGGTAAGAGATACAGCATCGGTTAAATGGGATGAAAGTTGGCTATTTGTAGGACCTTTTTGTTAGCGTTTGCAAAATCAAGATATCTTGAATAGTTTCAGAGATATTTAAAAAAAGTAGATTTCTCGATTTTCGTTATTATTTTTTCTTTCCTTTATGTGAAGAGATATCGCAAAACTAAAACTACTTTTCCATTGCCACTTTTTGTTCTCTATTAAAATACGCTAATAAAATTCTTGTACAACGTTCTGGTTTCAAGTAACCATCATCAACAAATGAAATTTGGAGAGCTTAAAGTAGGTATTTTTTGCCATGTTTTTAGACGGTATGTGACCTCATATTTGGATAGAGATTTTCAAGACAAATTCAATCATATAAGGGTTGCTATACTTGTCTTGAAAGGTTTTGGAAATAATTGCTGTTCTTTTGTCAGGGGTTTCCCTATTAAAAAGTATGGAAACACGCTACTCCTGCAAAAGCGGTAAGAGATAGACAATTGACATTTGGGGATCTTAAAGTAGGCATTATTTGCCATGCTTTGCAAAGAGAGTTAAGATCAAATCTTAAATTGTTTTTTGTACGGCCACCATCTTGAATTTCTTTAAATGGATCACCCTGTATATAATCCCATATCTCGATAGGGATTTTAAAGGCGAATTCAATAATATAAGGGTTGCTATACTTATCTTGAAAGGTTTTAGAGATAATCGCTATTCTTTTGTCAAGGATTTCACTATTAATTTCTATCAAAATCGAGTTACTCGTGAAACAGCAAAGACAATGGAACTAAAAAAACGATGTGCGATTATTTTATAAGTAATTAAAGTAAAGAAAAACCGTAAAAATTTTGCTCTTAGCCTACTTATTTAAAATAATAGATCGATGCTAGAACAAACTAAAAAGGTGGAACAAGACCAAATAGTGACGAATTGATAATAACAAAAACACAATATAATTTTATAAGACGTGTTCAAAATGCGCTGCGTTAATTTCTTGGCAATAAAGCAATCTCTTTTCAAATGTTCGTAAGGAATTTTGCAAATAATCGGGGAGAACTACTTGCATTACGAATCCGTCCTTGAAGTTAAGAAATTCTTAACAAAAGAATAGCGATTATCTCCAAAACGTTTCAAGATAAGTATAGCAAATCTTGTATTATTAAATTCGCCTTTAAAATCCCTATCGAGATATAGGGTCATATACAGGGTGATTCATTTAAAGAAATTCAAGATGGCGGCCGTACGAAAAAACAACAGAAGATTTGATCTTAACTCTTTTTGAAAAACATGGCAAACAATGCCTACTTTAATATATCGAAATTTCATTTGTCTATCTCTTACCGTTTTCCGGATTTTCTGAGTACCGTGTATGCTGCAGTTCAAAATAATTTAATTTTATCCAATCTTTTGACGTCAGCAAGATTTTTTTAGATAACACCTCCCTCCTTACACTTTTAGCAGTGCATATCGCGAAGTTTCAAATCTATAAAAACTAGTTCGATGAAGTCATTCGTCAGATAACGTCATAATTTTACTGATAATGTTAGATATAAAAAAGTTTAAAGTCGGAAGTTTTAAGAAGGCACTTTGTAAAATGAATGATTCACCTTAAAATAACATTAAAAAAGATTAATTGAGATTGCAGGAAGTTTATATTGTTTCTGGATTTGTTATTATTTTTGTTACTCAAGAAAAGAGAAATTTGATTCTTCTGGTTCCTGGTCTGCATAATATATTCTTTAATCTCTTTCAGTGTATTGTGTATTGCTAATGAATTCAAAGACCGTAAATCGCTTTTTCTAGTTCTTCTTATCATTTGTATGGTTTTTCTATGATTTTTTTGATTATGAGATGTGATGTCCAATTATACACAATATTCAGAAAAATAGGAGCTGCTGTAAGATAAATCCAAGACTTAAATCATTATAACCTACACCTCAATGAATATGAACAAGTAAAAATGATCTAAGGTTGAAAAAACACTGCTGCACTGTATAAATTTACTTATCAACGGTGCCAAAAAACCTGTTCATCGACCTTAAGGATTAAGATAGCAGAACCTGATAAATGATAACAAACAAGTTGGGAAGATCAAGTGTTCCACGAAATACAAACAAATTTACCCAAGGTACAATCTTTGACATTTTTTAAATTTCAATACATTACTTATTAAACTGGTTTTAAATTAAACCCAAATTTATAACCTTGTGATTTCAACTTGAAAATCCCTGTTCAATTGGAAAAGTTGTCAATCAAAAAAACTCCTGTAATTTAATAAAATTCAATAAATTGTATTAGAATTAACATTTATCTTATATTATCAAGGTATAATGGCTCAGCTCAACGCCATGACTGTTCAGTAAAATATTTATTTATTTCAAAGATCTGATTCATTTTGTTCTAGATAATAATAAAAATTGACTAATTTGGAATGAAAATTTTACAATCAAGAAATCACAACATAATCAAAACACGATTTCACTCTAAGTGTTCAGGTTCCAGGTTACATAAAAAAAAAACAAAAGCACATCCATTCCAATACCTGATTCCAGACAGTGGCACTAATGTAATATCAACATATAGATGAATATTAGAAATCTGACAAAATCCAGAACTTAAGGCTAATTTAAAACCGATACTGAATATATTCAATTTCACGTTTTAACCAACCTTAGCTTTTTTTTTATTAAATAAACGTATTTCCCTCCTGTACGAGAAGGTACATAACAGTAATTACAATATTTAAAGAAAGGTCAATGATACAGAACTCTCACACAGATGCAGATTACCTTAGGTTATTTTTTTCTTATCGTGTTGCACTGCAGTAGCATGATATGCAATATTTTTAATAAGTTTAGAATTTAGAAACCTCAAATCCTATTCATTTTCTTTTCATTTAATAAATAACTTGTTTTTTAAAGACATGCTGAATTGATTGATAAAAACAAGTGGATAAAAATCTTATAAATTCCTTTTTTCCTTGAAGTACTATTTAATTTACATTTTTCCAATTTTAACGGTGATATTACTTTGCAAAATCTGTGGTTTGCAAGTGGAATACGTTATTACCATACTTGATTATAGTAGGTATATCATTAACGATGAAACAACAGCAACTTTTTATGTGGATTCTGCAACATTTAATGTTTCAGGTAAAACGTGACTTTATATTAAGTGTATGAAACAAAACTTTTTGAAAAACAATTTAAGAGTTTACAAACTAAATAAGTATACTACTATCAACAATGTAAGAAGCTTGGCGCCAATAATTAAGTTAATTATAAAGTGATTAATGCAAATGTAAAGTAGTCAGCAAAGGTTATATTCAGATAAAATTGCAAGTTTTAACTAAACTCATTATAATCAAAATAATTACAAGATTTTTGAAAGGTAATTTTCAAAAATTGCCAATTTTGATTGGTAAGTTAGTTAACAAAGTCAGGCTATTTTTTATTTCATACTTACTATTAATGATAAGGCTTTTTTAAGAATTCTTCTAATTGTAACTGCTTGCCAAATGCTATAATTATTTAAATTAAATATGACGTGGTAAATAAATTCACTGCAATTTAAAACATTCGAGTTGTTTAGAATAACTGCATCTAACCAGTTCTTAATAATTAGCAATAACATCTCTTTAGACAATACAAATCATGTTATTAGAAATTCTTAAATTAAACATTGGACAAAAATAAAATTATGTTAATATTGTTGTATCTCCGTTATTATTTGAAATAGTTATAGCAAACTGTATTATTATATTATGAAAGGTAACACAAAATGATGAATTCAATTTTGCCGGTCATGGCTCTATTATTATAAGAGATCAGATCTTTTTAAAGACATTACAGGGCTGAAAGCTAGGAGTTAGTTTGCATTGGTAGGTTAACAAAGTTTTGGCCTTTATTATAAATTCTTAAATAACAGTCAATATTTAATTTGACCTTAGTAAACCCTAAGAAGTTAACCACTCATTAGTTGGAAATAGGGATGAGTAGATTTCAAAATGAGATTTTAACTTGAAACTTTCAGGAAAAGGTTCAAAGAAAATTTCATTGAAAGCTACCATTGTAGGGGCATACAAAGAAATTCTTTTTTACACAATTCTCATTAAATCTGGAGCCATCGTTTCCAAGATGGTTCTTTATCAAAATTTAAATATAATTTTGCACCTACCTCATTGTAAATATTCTTCTTTTCAGTCATGTTCGTCACTTAAATTCATTGAATGCCAATTTAGATTTAATGATAATGTTCATAAAAGAATAAAACTTTCTATAAGCACTGTAAATTTGTTTATCTGATGATGGGATTTCCTCAAAATATGTAATGAAAAAACCAGAATGTTAACATTCAACGGGAAATTGAAACTTGCAACCAAAGCAAAATTTGCATAGTTGGTTGTTGGAAAACTAAACGATGTAACTATTACAGTCCCTGGCCAAATTATTAGAATCACTACAAAATTTAACATTTTTTTTAGATACAGGTAATGTTATTAGGGGTATAATAATGAAAATGCAGGTAGAGTAATGTTAGTGTATTACAAAATATATAATAAAAAAAAAATTAACAATAAATTACAACTAAAATATTAATATTTTGTTAAACCAGCCCTAGCAGCAATGACTGCGGCAACCCTTCGAGGCATGCTTTCTATGCATTTTATAGCAGTATTCTTTAAGTTCTCATCATGGTTCCAATAATATATTATTCTTTCGACCAGTCGTTGCTTTGTTGTGATGGTTTCCGCAGCCAGTAGCCTTTTTAGGTACTCCCAAACATTTTCAATTGGATTTATGTCCGGAGAATTTCCAGGCCATCGCAATACAGGCACTTTGCTCTCTTCAAGAAACTTTGTCACAGACTTAGCTGTGTGGCAGGGAGCCCCATCCTGCATAAACACTTTTGGACCATTACCAAACCATTCCTGTAACTGAGGAAGTAATCTCCTTTCCAGCACCGCTTTGTACTGGTCTTGTCTCATGGTACCCTCAACAATGTACAGATGACCCAGACCTTTCCCACTAATCACAGACCATATCATAACTGAAACAGGGTGTTTCACTGTCTTTATGACAGTCTGAATTATACTTTTCGCCAGTTCTTCTTCTTACAAATTGTGGCTTATCTTGCAAGATCTGAAATGTGGATTCATCACTAAAACAAACCTATAATGATGTGAAAACGATATTTAAATAGACAAATTAAAATATTTCCGTGTCTTACTCTGCGCCAGTCATCTACAGTTAAATGTTTGTAAGAATTAGCCCACTCCAAACGCTTTTTAACCATTGCTGGGGTTAGTCGAGGCTTCTTGACAGGTCGTCGACATTTGAACCCCAGTTCTTAAAGGTTTCGCCTAATGGTACGCTTTGAAACCTTGTAGCTTGCCTCTTCAAATTTGTTTTTGATGTCCTTACTAGTTGTCCTACGGTTTTCCACTGCAATATCCCTCAGAAATCGTTTTCCTCGAGGTGTTATAATATTTTTCCTGCCACATCTTCCTTTACGATGGTTGTTGGTATGCTGGTTTGCTTTCAATTTTTTAGCCAAGCAATTCACTGACGCTTTTGAAACTTTGAATTTTGCTGCAATTTCTCTCTGACTAAGATCGGTATTATGCAATAATGCTGTTACATACGCTTTTTGTTCTCCAATAAGGTCCTTTGCCCTACCCATCTGAAAAAGTGGCGGTAAAATTTTGCAGGTTATGGTTTAACAACAATATTACAATGAACACTCAAAAAATTATAAACAATCTAGTTAAAAACATTATTTAGTGTATATGTGTACTTACCTTGCAATAGAGCTTGCCAAAAAGCCCAAATTACACCTCAATTACCACAGTACTGCTATCAAATATGTTTCAGTATTTAAAGATTATAATGGATAGATCAGTAATAAAAGCAAAATCTAACTTACCTACTCACTATATTGAAATAAAATGATAGACCATACTTTGAACAACCCTATACATAAAGTTGCCTATACATTAACAAACTGGTTTACATTTTTTCACCTTCATAAAACCAAAACAGTTTAAAATTGTAGGTGATTCTATTAATTTGGCCAGGGACTGTATATTATGAACCGAAATTCTTAATGAAAGTTTCATCGATAAAACTTTCAAATGAAGTAAAACTTTGGTTTACCTGAAAATTTCAGTTTTTGAAATTTTCAAATGAAAGTTTTAACGCTAGTTCGAAAAATCAATTTTTGCTAATAACCCGAAAACAAAAGCATGTTTGAAAATTCTGGCTGCACCAATGAACTAAATAGTAAGGTGAATTCAGTTTATTTTCTAGCTAGTCTGGTTTCCAAGATAATCCTGCATTTATGCACATCAGAATTTGGACCATACTGTACAGCTTATTGTTAGTATTGATGATAACAAAAGATGGTTTTCGTAACCAGAAGCTACTTTTTTATCCTGAGATCAAATGTCAAAACAGAAGTTGAATATCGTGATCTACTTCTGAAATATTGATCAAAAAATGATTTTTTTCTAAACACTTTTCTTCATATCTCGCTTACTTGAAGATCTATATAAAAACTTTTAAGACATTTCTTACTAGAGATTTAATTCGTAATAACATACTTAGCTTTTGGTTAAACACATGAAATGCAACTTATTTTTTTATAATGGAATGCATAGTCGGTCATGACTTACCTGGAAAGATTATTTTTTGAGTTTTACAAATATGCAGGTTGCTACAGATTTATCAAAAAATCATATTTTCCAAAAACAGTAAGGTTTGGCAAAAACCTAAGTGTGCCATGTTATTGCATATTAAATTTGTAGCAAATAATGTCTTTAAAGTTATAATAATTAGTATCACATATGGATTTTTAACTTACCTCTCTGGTATCACACAGCAAGTTCTTAATATTTTATTTTTGTAAGTATTTCATCTTACTGGTCTTGTTTTTAAGTTTTGTTAGTGCGACCAAGATAATCTCAAAAGTTTAGTTTTATTGCTGTTATTATACCTTTTTGATTTTTTTTTTTTTATTACCACGGTAATAATAAGGTAGATAGTTTTAATATGCGACTGCTAAAATATCAACAATTTAACTATGAGTTCATTTTATTGTTTATTATAATATGAATAATAGTCTCTATTAATCATTATTTCTCTTTTAACAATGAATTGTTTAAGTAAAAGTGACATTGTGATATAAAACATTATTCATAAAAGTGAATAAAATCAATCAACACTGTGATATAAATACACTGAAGTTTGATAAGATTTATGAAAACAAACTGCATTTCATATTATTATTTTAATAGTCACCAAGAAAATCTTCATAGAAAGGAAAACACAAAAGTCAAACTGTACTTTTTAACAGATAATAATTACGATGTTGAAACCACGTACTATACGATTACCCTTAAATATATTTTGGAATTAAAAAATCTTTATTTAAACAACTTGTGAGATTAAATCACGTAGCTAGCTGATGTTGATTTGTGTGCATTAGGTTAACAGTCTCATGCCAGCTGATTACAGTGAGCATAAGTGCCACTGTCAGGAATGTCAGGTGATATCAAAACTTGACTTCAGAATTTTTGAAAACTATCTCAGAAATGACTTATAACATTTCATAGCCAACTATCCAAATTATCTTTGCTATTAAGAAAGATATAGAAAGGAAGATATTCAAAAACTAAACTAGTCATGATGGGAGAGAGAAAGACGTACTAGTTAATCATATAAATTGTGTTCCTTTTTGCTCTACGTACGCATTCGTTTGAAATACAGTCATCATTTTTGGACATTGGCCAGCTTTCAAGTAGAAATAGTCAGTGTACAAAAATGATAGCTGTACTTCAGGCCAGGGTGCGAGTAGAGCAAGAGAAGGAAACACGGGTGTTCCATGTTCTCTAGGACACCCTATACTATTTTGTAGTTTTGTATTATTTGCTGATTACAAGGATATAGCACTATGGAAATCTAAACCTAATCATGCTGATATTATTAAATTATTTTTTCTAAACATAATTCACACAGAAAAATCCAGTTAGAACAGTATGTTTTAATAACTCATAGACAAAGGAAATATCAAAAAATGTTACTGAAAAATAATGTAGTTTCAAAACGAATACCTCTAAACACAAAAATTATTTTTTACTATACAGTGTTTCATAAAAGTGTGACATACCAACCTTTTTAAATGGCCCTACACAGTGTGTCCACATTTCAATGCTCACTATTGTGATCTGGGAATTGTAAGAGATACGAAGTTGGTTAAATTAGAAAAGCTTTGACTATTTTGGAGACCAGTTTACTTATGCTTTTGTTTTTTCAAAAAAGTACACGGCTTACTA
>VTPC01006927.1:0-16776 GCA_011009095.1 Ignelater luminosus | reverse complement strand
AAAGCACAATTTAGCATAATTATTATAATTAAGGTGTAAATCAATTAGAGAAATCTCTCATTTAATTCAGTCGAGACATTACTTTTATAATTAATGGCAGCAACAAAAACGAAGACTAGATTCAGCTCATTTATATTAGATAAATATCTCTTAATTTCGCACTAGTTTATAGGCTATCTGTCAAAGTTGGAAGTTCTTGCCGTAAATTAATTGCTCTTAAAAATATAAATCGCATCTGTTAGCGGAAAAATACTGACTCGACTCCCTGTAGGTCTGGAAAATATATAAAAAAAGTAAAAATATCTTCATTTTAATCACCATCTGTCTGACTCTATTACACGCTTTCCGGCCAGGACCAACGCCTTTGCTTTAGAGCTTTTATGCTACCAGAACGCGCTCCTTTGTGCGATGCACATAACCGAGATATACTATTGCAATTACAGAAGTTTTTGGACTGCCATTGTGGTAGTAATAATACGCAAATGTATCTATATTGAATAGAATTGGTAGCGTGTATTCATTAAATTTATACCAAGTTATGCGGCATAATTAAAGTGAATAATTACTGCTGAGCTTGCTTACGTAAATATGAAATCGAAGCACCACTGTGAAAATCGACGCAGAACTAAATGCTTATTCTGGTAAATAAGTAGGTATATTGTGTGATGTATATTATATAATGCAGTAGAGGAGTAACATTTGGGCGTGTCAATTTATTTTAATTAATAACCGAAATGTAGTGTAGCTATCAAATATTCAGTTGCGTGCTTCGTTATACGATTACATTTTGTACCTAATAAACTATAGTAACGATAATAGAAGCACCTAAGCTAATAACGTATCTGAAATGCTAATGTACACACAAACGCCTAGCCTTTTTTTTTCATTGTCCTCTTTTTTTATTTACTTCTGTTCGTTACGTCTATTTTAGATGAGAATCCTATATCCGGAAATTAAAAGATAATGAAAAACCTGTCTCTACCTTCGGTTAAAGCTCATAAAGATAACAAGACTACTGTAATTACACTTTGATGTAGAAAGCTTTTCGCTAATAAAACAAACGCAAGGACGCAATGGCAGTTATTAGGGAGAGATAAGATAGAAAGATATATATATATAAAGGGAACATCTAAAAAGAACAAATAATTCAGGTATCTCTCTGATGGTAAGATTGGGGTTAGGAAACAAGCTTCCTCGACGGCCCAAGGCATTCATTATTCACATTTAAAATGATATGTATAATAAACAATTGAATTGTTTGTGATGAAACAGAAACGGGAGAATTCGAGCCCAATTTGCGAGGCTAAAAAGAAAATTTCATGAATCAAGTAAAGCAGAGGCATCCAATTTCATAATTCCAGATACTTTTATCAAATTACAAAATCAATTTGGAAGGAATCTTTTCCCTAGAGATAATTATGTCTGAAATTTAATTAAGGTTATAGGACACGGTATAAGAACTGACGGAAATGAAACAAAAAGAAGGGTCTTGATCGTCCCAAAAAAAAAGTTAAAAAAAGCCGCTAAATGGAAACGTGGAACAGGAGAAAATAAATGATAGCCGAGGATTTAAACAGCTTGCACAGGTCAAAGACTAACTAGTACGAACGCGTACAACAACGACCTGTTAAAAATATCAGGAGTGATAAATGTCCATACGGTTTGTAGGTGCAAAAGCCGTTACATGACGTGTGATTCGATATCGATTGACCGACGCTCGCTAAATATTTTATGAAATTCCTAATTCGAAAAAGCTTTTTTGTTGAGAGAATTGAATTTTTATACGGCGACAAAACCTTTGACCACGAACAAAAAGAGTTTTATATAAACTAAAGTAAAAGCTGCTTTATTAAATATTTAAAGGAATAATAGGAAAAATACTGTTTGGGGTAGAAAGATTCCAAATTTATATCACATGAAATTTTTCATCCTTCTTGACGACCACGAAGTTTAAGGGTTTGAGCTCCATCAAGGTTATGAGGGATCTTAAACTTGACCAATAAATGCCCAAGCGACACAAAATTTGAAAATCCTGGGTAAAACCACTTGGGGGTTATATAAAGCTTTTATGAGTTGTAGTTTTCTAAGTGAAGAACTTACAAGATGTTTACGAAAACTTTTTTTTGTTTATTCGAATTTCTCAACACTAAAGTTGGTTTGAAAAAATAAAAGTTTAAAACATTTTAGAAAGTTCACACAGAAAGCTTTTAATTTATTAAAAAATATTTAATTAAAATTTTTCTTGTGTCTTTTGCACTTATTATGAAAGTGTAAAATTTAGGACTTAACTTCTAAAGTTAAGATACTTGATGAATTTTTAATTCACGGCCATTCTCAGAAAATTGGAGATAATAGGGTAGACTTTCCATAATATAGAACCTGGCTAACTAAGACTAAACGCTATGAATTAAATTATTAACAAGGGTACGTTGAGAAGTTTACGCCTTTGGGTTGGTTTTGATGACCCTTCTAGTTATACACATGAGCAAAAACCCTAAAGGTACATATTTTAGTGATACCAAACATTCTTATTTATAGTATAAACACAAAGATGTTTTGCTCTAAATTTCTACAACGAAATCATTTGGCTTTTCGATATTCTCTTTTTCTAAATGTCAGATTTTTTCTACAAACGTCTTAATTAACACAATTAACGTTAAAACCCTTGTCAGTGTTTACTAACGTACATTAATCTGGTAAATTGGTGCCATATTTAGATGTACAAATTTACAGGTTTGTTGTTCACACGTAAGGTATCATATCATTCAGTATTTGTACGAAAAAGCAAAAAAAAAAACAACGAAATATAAGTCAATATTAGAACTTGCTACAACTAATTAGTGTAAGACAAATTATACTTCTACTGCTGCTCATTTTGCGTTTAACTTTTAGCATGTCCTAACAGAACTTAATTCAAATTAATACAAAGTTGTGTAATCTAATTTAAATGAATTTAACTAACTTTAACCTGATCTAATGTTACTATTACTACTGCTCCGTCTTGCGATATAAACTCAAACAGCGAACGAATGGGAGCAAAGAACTTTAAAAGTCCCTATAAAAAATTGTGTTTATGCACGGATCCTGATGATAAGCAAGTCCATTTTATTGTAAAAATAATAACAGGTATTTCCTGGAGTCTATTAAAAAAACAGAACAGATGTATATTCTTGATAAAATGCAAAATAGTTATTAAATCAAAACACTTTACAAAAAGAACTAGAAAACCTGACTTTGTAAAATGCTTTACATAAAGCGGATTTTTATCGGATGTGGCAGACAGATGCCCTTTACAACGATTTTTGCTATAAAATTGAAAGATGTAAGCAGCAAGCGCAGAGGTTGTATCGTAGATAACGTATTACAAAGCTTTTTACTATCTTTTTTTGATTTCTTATAACCTAAGCCTTGTTGCATTGTTGCATGTTAGCAGGTCTTGGCTACCCTGCAAAGATAAAACAATGCAGTAAAAGAAATACATTTTGAAAAAATTTGCTTGAATTGATAGGCTATCTATTAAAAACCTACTATTGTAGAAAATCAATTGTTTTAGCTTTGCAAGGAGGTTGGGTTAGAAGACTTTCTACTTATAAAGTTTATTACATCTCACGTTCTTCCTTTAATCGTGTATTCTTGTAAATTCTAGCATCCAATTTGTACAGTTATTGATAGTCGAAAAGTTTACATGCTATACTCGTAGATTAGATTCCAAGTAGTTATCTGTTATTTAGTTTCAGATAAAAACGAATGGATGAGAATTTCCAAAAAAATAAATTTATTTGGCTAAAGAAGAAAGATGCTAAGCTTGATAGAAGTCGCTAATATTGAAAGAGAAAATATTTAATTTATCATTATCGTCACTTGAGTGATTTTTCTCAAAATTCGCTTGACATCAACAGTAATACAGTATTTGAAAATCAACAAATTTTGTATACTTAAGTCATTCGAAAGGCCTACATGTCTGATTTTCAATAATTCAAAGAGAACACAGAAACTTCAAAGATATTCCTAAGGTTCGAAATTATGTTTTTATAATTCCTTGTAGACCTCGAAGAAAAAACCGATGTCCTTTGGAAAGTCTTCAAGATCTTTGTAGAGCAAGTACCGAGAAAACAACTAGAAAGGATAGAGATCTGATGCTTGGCAATATTTTTTAAGATTCTTCCATTGAAGACTAGCAGCCAGATGTGTTAAATAATCCACTGTTATGCAAAATTCCAAAATGTGAAATTCAAAACAGAAATATACATTCTCTAGCTCAAAAAAACCAAAGAAAAATTTCTTATCTAATCCTTCTTCGTTTGGTAGTGACGCTGCATTGCATCTGTGAGTCACCAAATTGATTCTTCAGATTATAAAACTTCCAAGTCTTCAAATATCTTTAATGCTTTTGATCTTAGCTCCTAAATGTTTTACGAGACGTTTCGCACTTATGCTCTATGGGTCGAAAGTCTTATCAAAACGATTAAAAAATTGCAAATTGGAAGAGATAAGAAGCAGTCAAGATATCCGCTCTTATGGCATCCTAAACCAAAGCTGTTCCAGACTTCTATGGAATAAACGGTAAACGGTAAACTCCAACAGGTTTAAGTACCCCTAAATTGCGTTTGATAATGTGACGAGACAACTTTCCACTGCTTTTGTAGCCATTTAGGTTGTGATAACCCTAAACATTGGCCATAAATGCATTTGTGAGGTTCACAAACAGACCTCAATACGAAAAGTGGAATAATGTAGATGTGAAACTGGTAGAGTTTAGATGGCAAGGCTTTAATCAAGTATTACTTTCAGGTTCTTGTAGTGCTAGTAATTGAGATTTTGCTTTAAGATCTTGGCAATTGATGGTTACTTGGCATACTGTCATGTCAAAATGTTTCTGGTAAGAAGAAAGTACATTGTGGGGCAAAGAGAAAGCCAACAAGTTAAAGCAAGAAGTAACAAAACATGTTTAGGAAGTATCGACTGCATCAAAACTGAAACATTTTAATAAGAATTTTAAAAAAAGCATAATACCATAAGGAAGGCATTTCACGTAAACCGACAATTTCTAAAGCTCAAGTTATATTTCAATTGATTTTCTAGCATAAACTTCGTGATAAATAAGACACCCTGGGAATCAACAATGAGAGAAGACGCAGGCATTAAATTTTATGCAGGTTCGTACAAAAGCATCCCAGTGTTTTCCAATATAAGTTCCAAAGTCTCATTAATACCATGTTTTCAGGTGTTTATTACACAAGCAAAAAGTAATTTTGCAATTATTAAATGCATATTCCGCTAACTAAAACTTACAACAATAAGCTATCTTTAAAAACTATAAATAAGAGATTTCTTCTAGCTCCCTTCCCGGGGGCAATGTTCCCAATATTGAGGCCGAGTTTCACCTCCTCCTTAATCTCTGCATTAGGAAGATAGTAGATCTTGGTTTACCAGTTATAGAAGTGATACGTGTTTCTATGTTTTGTATCAACTTTAAGAATTCCTTGCCCCATACCCTGCTTGTTTCAAAGATCACGGGTATCAACTCCAAGTGGTTCAACAGTTGGGTGTATTTTTTTTCTTCTCGGCCTCTTCAGTAGCTGCTACATAACCGGCTGTTTTAGGGGTTCCCGAGTGGCGGGAGGGAGCGAAGGTGTCGCGACAAGAAACATCCCACATTAAGTATCTTCCTCTTCTCCAGGGAACCAGTGTTTGTCCATCTGGTCCCTTACCGTCCGATCTGAAACACCCAGGAGGTTCTCTAATTAGGGTACACCTGCTGTTCGTAATGCTTGCAGCATATTACTTAAGGCGTCGTGTCGAGAGATCCTTCCCCTACATAATTTATAGGCTAAACCATGCAAACCCTTAGCTAAGACTGCTGCACCGCTGGGGCATCGGTGTGGTTGACATACGTCTGTTCCCAATCTGATAGCGACAGATGTTCTAAAGGTTTCTCCAGACATGTGAGTCCCCAATTGTGGAGAAGGTAGGGCATTGAGTCAGGAACCGGATGTCATGCATTGAGCCGCTAAAAGACGAGGTTTATCTTCTGCCGTATTGGTTGAAACTGTAAGGTCCAACAAAGTGTGCTGAATCACTAAAGCTTATACAGATTGGGTGCAGCAATGCTGGGACTTCCTCAGCAGGACACGAGATCTCCCAATATATCTGGGTTTCAGCAATAATTGTTGTTGTGTTAAGTAAGATGTCGGCTGAAAGGGAGGACTCAAGATAAGACAGATAACGTTTAGCTCAGCCAAGAAGCACGGGGTAGCCATGTTAATAGCGTGCCTAATTCCAAGTCCACCCATCTTTACCGGTAAGGACGATTGCAACCAAGTGTCTCTTGAAAGGGAAATGTTTAAGATGGTTTCTAATGAAGACTTAAGCGTGGCGTCATATTTTTCCAAAAGAGACATTTTCCTGCAAGTAAGACTACATCTTACAAAGTTAATCAGGCGAGGGATAGATATTGATGCACGAAGAAGGAAAAGAGCAGAATGGCGACTGAGAAGTAGTAAGCGTTTTGTCATTATGTCTAGTGCTTCAGTTTTTGTTTAAAGAATGGCGTTAGTCGCTTCATTTTTTAAAACTCCAAGTATTTGTATGTTTTCCTCTTGCATTACTGTTATCCCTGGTGCCCTTTTATTAAAGAGCTCTATCACACATTGCTCCTCATAAACAGATCGAGCTCCTACTACCGCCATTTCGCACTATGATGAGTCTAGGGTTAGTTCCACTTCAGCGGCTGATTTCTCCACGACATCTCAGTCTTCCAGCACGATTTCTGGACTGTCCCTTATGGTGGCGTTATCCAAATACCATTAGGTTTAGTTCCGCCTGTATGGCATGCACAATTAACTGAATAACAAGAACAAAAGTTGCAGACCCCGAAGAGTCTCCTTGCTGGCATCCATGTGCAAACGGGAGAGGCGTCAAATCAAAGAAAAGTAAGCTGGGTTCACGGTAGCAGCTTTTATATAATGGGTATGCTTTGGAAAAATGGCTGCTAACAGCACTTAGCATTATATCCCTTCTTACTTCATTGAATGTATTTTGGAAGTCCAGCTTTAGAACAGCCTTGGGAGATGTGTGTTTGGCATTAAAATAAGTCAATGATGTGTGAGCACCAATCTCGGCTCCTTTTGGAATTCCCACCCCTACCTGATGAGGGGCGAGTTCCTTAGTTATAGGTTTTTTAATTCTTTGACACACTACCTTTGCAGCCATTCCTCGAAAAGTTATACCCACGGCTATCGGTCTAATTTCACCAGTTTTTGTTTGTAGAGCTGTTAGACTTGCACCAAAGAGAATTGGACGTATTACAGTACTTGCCCTTGACAGAAATAACACAGAAATGAAATATAATAATGCTTTAATGAGTCGTTCAGGGATTCCTTCTTCCTTCACCGTAAAAAAATCTTTTAGGATTTGAGGCCTCGTTTCGTCAATGATATCTGCAGGTCCTGACGGAAAAGTAGCTATGATAGCTTTCAGTTCCTTCTTCTCCGCTTCGGGTATTTCAATGGGTTATATCCGTGGTCTCGAAAAAGTTGTAGGTGTGAGATTGGGAGGGTGCTTTCTTACAAGGGCAACAATGGTTTCTTTATTGTGAACCACTATAGTGTCTTTTGCTGTCAATAGTCGCAGCGCAGAGTCTCACTTTTTTGTTTTTGTTTTTGTTTTGAGAAACTCAAGTTAGAAATATAAAAAGTTTATTCATAAGCAAGAAGGTGAGATGATGAAACAATTTATTGTTTTCCTTTGAGAGTTTCTGAATATATTAAATGGGAGATAATAATAGGCGTAGGTAGTAGACTGCTGAATAACATATAAGCTTAACTTTAATTCCTTACTGCGCGATTTGTTTACTTTTTAGGGACAAAAATGTGTCTGAAATGTTATTTTGACCTTAGTTAGGGAAGAATAATGAAAGAATTCTGGCGTAAAAAATATTTAGAAAAAAAAAGCTATATTGCTTCTTAATGTTTAAATTAAAATATCGCATATTTTTACTGGAAAATGTTTATTGTAGCGATTTTGTAACACAATTGCACGTAGTGATAATTAAAAAACTTACAAAAACGATTATTGTTTTTGTTTAACAAAAAGTTTTCATTATTATGAATGAAAATCCCTTACACGTCGGTAGTTTATGTATACCTTCCACTGGTTTCGCTGATAATCACAACCATCCTTCCGACTTACATCTGGTGACAATACCCATGGTCTTCTGCGCTTTCTGGAAGTCTTGAAATCAATTCTGCATAGACACCTTGCAACTACATCTCTAAATTCGTATAATGGCAAAATTTTTATTTTCTTTCCAATTTGTTGCCACTCTCCTGTACAGAAGCCTAGTTGTTAACCATTACAACATCCAGAAAATGTTAAAAAAAATTCTAAAGTACTTATACCTCCCCATTAGACTTTGTTAGAACGACGCCGCCCATGTGTCGACTATATTCTTTCACAATCTTTGGACAAGAGACTTGACGCAGCCCGAAGAGAAAACGATAACTTTATGATCGGTCCGAAATGCCCAAATTACTCGAAAAGCCCCAAACACCCCGACAGCTCCGAACGAATCTACAGGTCGGACAAGCCGAAATATCCAAAGCGGCCCGAGAGGCACAAACGATTTTTTTAAACTGGGCACCTAACTTAAACCTCAGTTTTCGGTCAGGCCGCACAAAACCCGACCAAGAAACCCATCTAGTCTGTGGTGTCACACAAAAATCCTCTTCCTTGGTTCAGTACTAAAATAACGCCTGTCCGAGTCAGTATGACAATCCTCCGATGCGGTTCAGTACGAAAATACTTCATTCGGGTAAATATGAAAAAGATCTCGGTCTGTTCCAGTACGAGAATCGTCCGCTTTGGATCAGTATCAAAACAAATAAATAAACTCGGCAGGTCCAACAAGCCCAAAAGGTCCGAGTGGTTCGACAGGACCAAACCGCCTAAGCAATCCGACAAGACCGAGCGACCCAAAGTATTCGACAAGCCCGAACGGCTCGATTGACCCGACACGATGTACACCTGAAACGCCTGATAGTAGTTTTAAACTGAAGCCCGGCGTGACCTAAAACCAAGCTTTAGGGTGAGTCACGCAAAAATTCGACAAAGAAACCTGTCCCGTCTACGGTGCAATACGCTTAAGTTTTCCTCTTTGGTTCAGTATGAAGATAATCTCTGCCCGGATCAGTACGAATATGATGACTATTCGAATCAATATGACAATCCTCCGGTGTGTTCGAATAAATATAAAAAGGATCTCGGTCCACTGCAGCACGAGAATTGACCGATTTAGATCAGTACAAAAAAAAGCGGCCCAAAAAACCCGACTGATCCGATAAGCTCGACAGGTCCGACCAGTCCGACAAGCTCGAAACATCGAACGGCACCGACTGACCGGACGCAGGCTTGAAAATCCCGATAAGTTGTTAAACTGAGGTCTGGTCCTACCCGAACCCGGTATTCGGGTAGGTCCACGTAAAGGGCTAATTAAAAAACCAGATCGGTACAGAGGCTGTAACTTTCTATTTCTGTTTTGTCCTATTTTTGCATTTTGGCACGGGTTTTGAGTTCTTCGAGAGCACTGAAGCAATTTAGCGTTTTCAGTTTGAGAAATGTATTGAAACGAAACACCTCATTCTTTTTTTTAGCCCATTCTCTAGTGAATTTAGGCAATTTGGTATTTTGTTTCTTCGTATAGTTCCAACTAAAAAAATTTCTTGATTTTCTAAGAGCTCAATCAGCGTACTATACTAAATCTAATTCTCAGTTTGCTATTGTCATTGAAGTACAAACATTGACGAATATTTTCAACATAGTCCGGACAACTTTCTCATACTCCATTTTAGTTCACCAATAATGTCGAATGTTTGACATTCGAACTTCTGACATGCCTATATAAATTTTTAAATCTGCATTTAGGCAACAGGGTTCTGTTAGGTAGAATATAAATTGTTCTGATAAACAATGTTCTCGATTATTTTGTCAGTGAACAAAGTTTTTAAGAATTTTGGAAGACAAAAGAGTACTCGAAATTGTAGATTGTCGTCTGGAACTAAATATAAGATTTCTTCTCTACTACTTTTGCAGTCTTCCTTTTTACTTTGAGTACCGCCACTGCCTAGGGAGATGTTGTGAATCCAGTTGTATCGGAACAATTTCATGAGAGTGTCGTTGTTGCTTTTCTAAAGAAACTTCAATTGTTATGTTATCCTGACAAATGATGGGAAAGCTCCTTAATAGAAAATCACAGAATAATAATAGGTAAAAAGCACAAACAAATTTCAACACTATGGTTGCAGCTAATAAGGTTCGCAGAAAACTGTAGCTTATGTGCAACAATGCGAGAAGAAGCCAAAAATTATTATTGAATAAAAAAGCACCAAAAATAAAACATGTATCGCATGTCCTACATTGTTCAATGCAGAGAATGTAGCGGATTTCCGTAAAACAAAGAACTGCTGTATCACTTTGTTGCAAAATTTACTTTTGTTTAAGCGAAAGCCTTTGATAAAGCTTGAATGTTAGTTTTATGGAATATTAAAATTTTCCTACCATTGTCACATGTATCAATGTGTGAATGCAGCACAAAGATTTCTTTTAAATAGAAAAGCGAGCAACATGTAAGATAGTTCACAAATAAGTTGAAAGTTTAAGCACAGAGTTATAGTTTCATAGTTGAATTCAAACTCATTTCATAATAAATTATTTAAGTTTTTTAATAATAGTGGTGGATATTTAATTGTTAATATTACTGAAAGTTATTACGATCAAATTTTAAATTTAACTAAAATATTTGCCTTTAACTAAGTTAAAGATCAAACTTTATGGAAAATCCATCATCTACCAAGTTCCAGTATTAATGGTGGGAATAAAAAGGTAAGATAGTGTTGCAAACAAAACTTTTCTAAAAAATCAGACCTGGAATTGAAATATTGGTAGTAGTGTGCAGAAATTTCTTCTATATCAGAGAACTAATTGTAAATATGAGTCAAAAGACCCTGAGAATATTATTATTAGGATATACAGTGTAGCTAAGTAGTTTAATTATTTGCGTAGAAAAGTCACCCTCAAATAACTTAGAGAGGAAATCGGAAAGTTTCTCAAACTTCGTTCAGAGGACAGTCCACCTATAGCCTAGTCAGACATTCAGTCCTGTTGTTTTTGTTTAGTATCTGCAAACAAAAGAATAAATATAAATGTTATGGTCAGATATCAAAAATTAAATCGTAATGAAAAACTATACATATAAGACCAAGAAGCAAACGAACTGGTGGAGGTCACCGAAATAGAACTCCAGAGAAGAATCAACCGAGAAAACTCAACAAAGCATTCGAAGAGAAAGATTGTTGACAAACCTGGTTATGAAACTGGAAACAGGAAGGGAAGATGAGTTGGTGAAAGAATTTAAGAAAACAAACGTGCAATTGCTAGCTTTAACAAGAATAAAAAAAATTGCACTTGAGGTCTGTCTGTATTGCTCAAACCGACGCGACGGAGAAGGCGGGACACAGGCGCACACTCGATTGTTGGAAATTTAATTGCAATTGATCACTTTACGGCACGTGAAACAAGTCGGAAACTCCTTACAAGACAAACCGCGATTGTTCGACTTAGTTGCCGATGCCGCGTACAATTTACGCATGTGCTTCCAGTAAGTGACCGCCTGTTACTTTCTTGTTTAGGGTTGATACAGTCTACTCAAAATTTCTAATGTAGGTTTTAATTAAATTTACACTTGGGCACTGATTACTATCATCCTACTGATATTCTAAACAGAACAAGCATTGAACAGTAACATAAGAATCACTGATTTTGTAAAATTGCTTTACACAAAACGCATGTTGTCCTGTAAAGCAATTCTTCTAACTAAAATTCCGAGAACCAAACTGTGGACGTTGCGGCGTACGCCTGCGTAACCTCTTCACCCTAGATTTGCGCTATACAGAAAGACCTTAAGGCTCACCCTATATAAATACATACAAGAAGTCCATCACAGAGTATTAGAAGGATTCAAGATGTCAAAGTCAACAGAAATGCCAAAATACGTAGTGACTATTATCTGGTCATAGGAACGATGATAATATCCTTACAGCAATTATACTTCAAAGAAAAACTGTGAGAACTTATAAGTTAGCCGAGGAAAACATTAGATAGATTACGCAAAAAAACTTCAGTGAAAATGGTAAAGCGGAAATGACATAGATAAACAATGAAAGTTTTTCAAAGAGACTTCATACCACGCAGTTGGAGGAGAGAACAAGGACAGGGATTTCCAAAAACAAAACTAGCTGGTGTTACATACATAAAAACCAAGAGTTTGCAAATCTATTAAACTTATAAAGAAAAGAAACTTAGTTAAAGGCATACTTAAACAAGCAAAATCGGAAGAATGAAAACCATTTGAGGAAAAACAGAAACAAATTGGTAAAGAAGACCAAAAACTGAATCACAAAACATTATTCATAAATGAAAAGAGTATTTTTCGGAACCTATAGAATCACAAATAGAACAAGTTGTGTTAGAAAAAGAGATCAACATAACAGCTAAAGATAAGACAAAGAGAATAGCACCCGATGAAGTTATTAAAGCCATAAGAAGTCTAGAAAACGGGAAAGCACCCGGTATGATCAAATTTAACCAGAGTGGTTAAAATTTATGAGGGATGCAGTAGTACAACAGCTACACAATCTGATAAAAGCTTAATATAGAAGAAGAAATGATCCATGTATAAAACGAGCTGTAAGTTAGTAAAGACTCTGAATTGCGAGTCAGAAAAATGTTCATAAGTGAAATTCTAAATGAATGCAGTACTAAGTCCTCCAAGGTTAATGTCGGTCACTTTCCACTTAATAGGCCACAGAACCCAATAAAAAGAGATATGAAGATCGACATAAACAAACCTAAGCCATTAGCAATATCCAATACGACAAAGAAAGTAAATGCACAGCTAGAAAGTAACAGAACAAGGTAAACTACACCAAGACCTGAATGACAGAATTTTAAAACCGTCAAGGTTGTACCCTTATTCCAAAACTAACAATCTACAAGACAACATACATTCTGATTCTACTCTACATGAAGTGTAACAGACAAACAAAAATACGAGTCGTTTATTTTCAAAACCCGCCATCTCCATTTTTAGTCGAAATTGAGCTAAGTGGTGCTTCCTATTTAAAATTTTCCGTAATTATGATTACGTCAGCTTTGTTTCGATTCCGCCAACTTTCAATGAAAACAGACGTAAAAGTTACAGATTAGTTACAAAATCCGCCATCTCCATTCGACAGAAAGATTCAGAACTCGCCATCTCCAGTTTGACCAATCACAGCAGAGCATAAGGAATTGCCTGGCTAATGTTGTTGACGATTATTGTTGGTTATTATTTAGTTAGGTTGTGCATACAATAATTAGATATTTGTTTGCGATAAATTATAATAATTTGACTGCAAAAATATGAATAAAGTAGAAAAATTCAAAAGTGTTCCCCAGAACACGCCAGGAATGTCCAAAAATCCTAGAATATGTAAAAAAATAAATGAAACGACAAGAGAGGTTAGTTTTATTTAATAGCTATTTCTGTTTTGTGTTCTTAAAACTGAAGCTAAATTAGGTTACTTCACAGTATGAAAGCTTGTGCAATTCAAGGGCTTTTCATCGGTGTATCAATTTATATAAAATTATCAACTGCGGCATATTTCCCTTTAGGTAGTTGGCTAAACAACAGGAGGTGTAAAATGCGGTCATGATTTGGAAGCCTATCAATGCATACGTTTCAGTAAATCTGATATCCAAAAATTCCATGGCATGTTCTATTCATCAAAATGTAAAATGGAACAAGATAACTTTATCATCAAACATGCAACAGTTGAAAAGCGCAAGAGAAAGAGACCCAAAAACGAAAGAAGGTCGAAGAAACAATATACGTGTAAAATGTACATAAGGACAAGGTATGGTGATATGGTTCTAGTTCTACATTCTTAAACACTTGGGGATTGAAGAAGGTTATCGTCCAAGGAGTTCCAAAGCGACATTTTGCACAGAGTGGAGCTGTTGCTCAAGAACCAAGAAGTCCAAAATAGTGAAAATCATAGGACAGTTCACAAATTCATCGAATCACTTCAAGCCACTGAGTTGCACTACTGCAGATCGAAGTCAGTGGAGAAACTGCACCTACCAGCTGATCTACATATTAAGATAATGTGGAAGATGCATAACGACAGGGTGACGCAATATTTACAAGTGAAAGAATCTTTCTTTAGATTTGAGGTTAATAAGATGTATAATATGGGTTTTGGTAGTCCCAAATCTGACACCTGCTTTACTTGTAACCAACTCTCTGAAAAGTTCGAACTAGAAACCGATCCTGAGAAGAAAAAACTTCTTATAACCAGAAAGCATAAAGCCAAATCCAAAGTCTTCTATGAACTATTACAAGCGAGCAGGCACAATATTTTTAGTATATTCTTTGATTTCCAGAAGAATATGTTATTGCCAAAGTTACCAGACCAAAAGGCTTACTTTAGCAGTCAGTACAACTTTTATAATTTAGCGTTTGTCACTAGTGGTTCCAAAGCTGCATTAACTAAGGACAACGTCCACATTTACTGCTGGAATGAGCTAATTTGTCTCAAAGGATGTAACGAAATAGCAAGCGCTTTGAACCATAAGCTTAATAATTCTAATCTCGCCGAAAAAAACATGCCCAGACTGTTTGCAGATGGTTGCGGTAGGCAAGATAAAAATCCCAATCTCGTTTCCATGTGCTGCAAATAGTTGCAAACTGAAGCACCAGCAAACATTAAACAAATGGAAGTAGTTTTCCCAATGGTGGAACATTCCTTCATTCTTACTGATTGCGTTTTTGCAAAAATTGAGAAAGTTATAAGAACAAAAAGTCGTTCTTAGTTCTGGTGATTATTCTCAAATTGTGCAAAAACGTGGCACAGTATTTAGATAAATTGGAAGAAGTATCAGTCTTTGATTGGAAAAAAGAACAGCAAACGTTATTAAACCTCCAGGTTAGTGGTATTTTAAATTTAGTGCCTCTAAAAGATTCATTCTCATTAAATCTCCGAGCAAGGTTCTAATCCACAAGAAGAATCGTATAAAAACGGTTTAGTAACAGAAAAAGTTATTGGAAAGAAAAATAAAAATTTAATAATGATTAACTCAGCGGTTTTTGATGTTTGAGTACCCGTTAAACAATATAAACTGTCCAGTGTCGCAGATCTTCTCGCTGTACATTTTGGCGGAAATTGGAGAGGAAAAAGGACAATTAAGATGGTTTGGACATTTAAATAGGTTCAATGGCAATACTCAAGTTAGAAAAGTATGAACGGGCAAACAAAGAGGAAGAAGAAGGAAAAGCGCCCTAAATACTACAAATAAAAGGTATCACGTGGGCAGAAGCTAAAAGAAAATCAGAAAACGGGTAGGAAGAAAGTAAATTAGATATACAATAAAGACAAAAAACGTCTCATAATAGCTTCGTTCTCATTTTAATAGTGAAAAAGGAATTCAGTTCTGAAATGAAGCTCTTCTTACATGAACCAAAACGATGGATCACCGCATATCTCTGTAGTGAAGCCTTGTGGTAGCTCATTTAGGTAGAATGATGAAATCAAGTAGGTTCTGACAGCTGGGCCAAATCAGGATGTTAAAACATTTTATTAAAAGAACAATAACCTTTCAAAAAATAAGGAAGTAAATAAAAAAGTCAAATCAACTTATTACTAATAACAAATTCAAAAAAACAAGAAATATCAAATTAAAAAAATCTTAACATTACGGCTATTGCTTAATCCTACGCCGCGTTGTTACGCATTAACCATGTATTTCTCCGCGCTTCTCAGCCGTGACGTCGCCTGTCCTCGATCTTGCCCTTGCCGGTATGATGCAACGACGCGACTCCCTTTGTTCTACCAATAAGTACTGCAAATCTTTTTTTCATTTAACGATTCAACCATTCATCTATTGAATATCCCAATAATGAGATCTCTTCATTCTTTCCATAACCATCACTCACAATAACACGGGTAACAATACTATTACTTGTTACTAAAATCCACGTTTTCTTTAAAAAACAAACCGAATTAATCGGAACACTTTTTTTATTAATCATCTCCCGCTTGAGTCCTGACCTCGACGGACTGTTCTTCGCACTATACCCCCATGACTCTCGCACTTCTTTAAACTAATAAAGTAGCCTAAACAATGTTACATTTTTTCTTTTAAATCAAAATATCCTACAACCTTGGCGGGATTTCTTCTTACACTAATCGATGTAACCAAGGATTAAAGTTCCTAAATCATTATTAACTCAATTTACCTAAAAATGAGACCGAATCCTTTTTACTGTTACTTGATTCAGATAAAGTGTAAGGTTGGTGAAGCGCTTTACAAACTACATCTCATCCCCCCTATTCACCTGATTTGAGTCCTTGTGACTTTTTCCTTTTCCCGAAATTGAAACATGTCCTAAAAGGACGTCATTTTGGAACTTTGGAGAACATTCAAAAGACTGTGACCGACCAGTTAAAAGCCATACCAGTTGAGGACTTCCAGCGCTGCTACCAAGAGTGGGAACAACGACTCCGCCGGTGTATAGCTGCCCAAGGGAACTACTTTGAAGGGGATAACATTGTTGTTTGAAAAAAATAAAAACTTTGGTTAGTATGAAATCAGTCTCATTACTTTTTTCACATACCTCGTATTAGTGCTCTTAACTAAAAAAATCAAAAATAGACAAGAATTTAAATTAAATAATTAAATAAG